>ML779424.1:1998051-2016502 GCA_009831015.1 Picea engelmannii
ATTATCGACAAGATTGGTAACAATGCTTTTCGTTTAGATTTGCCTCCTTATATGCAGATGTATGCAGTTGTTAATGTTGAGAATTTGAAATTGTATGAGCCTCCATTGATTGATGATCATGGAGAGCATGTTCAGATTCCTTCTATAGATGATTTTTTCCCAGAATATCTAACAGAACTGCAGGAAGACACCATCCTTGACAGGAGAATGCAAACTTCAAAACGAGGAAATGTGGAGTATCTTCGAGTTGGTCTTAAAGGTACCAATCCAAGCAAAGCCAAGTGGATTGAGGTTAGAAGGGTGAGGGAACTATACCCTCATCTTCACATAGACTGAATATAGTCTTTTGGAGGTCCAAAAGCTTCCTAATGGGGAGGTGTGATCAGGGGATCAATTTTTGCTCAAAAATTCAAAGTGCTCGAAATCGCTTCAAATCGAACAAGAGCATAGGCCTCATTGTTGTGAACCCAACACAACTTGTTTCATCTCAAACGGATGTCAGGAGCGAGAGATATCACGATCTGTTCTAATTGTCAAACATGCAAAAATGGGACGTTGACTGTATAGTCCGTACAGGCTGATGTGGCAGGGCCGTACGACCGTATGTGGATGTGGTATGTGATGATGTGGTAGTTTTGTATTGGCAGATGTGGTCAAATCAGAATGCAACACGTGGCATCTTTTTGGTCAATGGTAAGGTGCCACGTGGCCCAGTCATGGGCTACCACGTGGCACCCCTTTATTGGCTATTGGTTTGTTGTTTTAAAATTGTATGGGGTCCGTGGGGGTCAAACCCCGGACCTCCCTTTGGCTCCGTGCTTTGGTAGAGTGTGGGCTACCACTAGCCCACACATTGTTGCTTATACACTACATGTAATACAATGTATTTAAATTCATTTTATGTAATGGTCGGCGCGGGGGCCGGGCTGGGGCTTAGCCCCAGCCCCCGGTCACACTCATATTACATATGCCCATACCCACTGTTGGTGCGCATGCAGGGTTTTAAATATGTGGCCCATGGTTCTTTGTGTTACGCCATGTGACCACAACTAGGAGCACGAAAGTTTAAAACGGTTGAGTTATGTTGCTAGCCCGAGGTCATATCGTGGACCTCATGTGCCCGAGAGCTAGGCGGTTAGGGGCTGGCGCGCCCATAATTTTCCTACAGTTCACACCGTTGGCGCAGTTGCGTCTGGTGTTGGGTTTTCACGCTTTAAATTTCATGTGTGCTAGGTTGCATGAACAAGGGTGTGATTTGTAGATGCAAAGACAACAAGCTTGAAGAGGGGACTTTCAAGAAGCCTAACTTCTTTGTTTTTTGGCCAAACGAGGTGCCGAAAAGGCCCAACTAGGGGTTTTTGGACGCTCTGAAGCCATTGGAGCAGTTTGTTGGTCAATTTGAGCATTGTAAAGCATTTTTTTGAGCACTTTGAGCAATTAATAATAATGATCCATTGGAAGCTGGACCAGGAGATGTAGCCCAAGAGAGGGGTGAACTCCTTTATCATTTGTTGTGTTTATGTGCTTATGTTCATTGATTATTCTATTGTTTATTTGTGTCTTAAATGAGTAAATCCTATTAAATGATGTGTTGCAAAGTTGATCCATTTTCTTTTAACACATAAACTTTACTTGCAAATATTTTCAAGTTTACAAGTCTTCTTCATTTTTAGATCAGTCATTGTCTTTTTGGATGACATCCTTGTATATTGCAAGTCAAAAGAAGAGCATGAGAATCATTTGAGGATGGTGTTGCAAGTATTAATGGAGCATCATTTGTATGCCAAGTTGAGCAAATGCTCATTTTATCAAAAGCAAATTCATTATTTGGGACATATCATTTCAAAGGATGGGATATCAGTGGATCCTGAGAAGATAGAATCCATAAGAGAATGGTCAACGCAAAATAATGTGATAGAGGTCAGATCATTCATGGGCCTTGCATGCTACTATAGGAGATTTATGGAAGGATTCTCAAAGATTTCACACCCAATCACTTCCTTGCAAAAGAAAGGTGTGAATTTTCAGTGGACATTGGATTGTGAAAAAAGTTTCCAACACTTGAAACAATTATTAACAATTGCTCCAATACTAAGGATTGCAGACCCAAATGAATACTTCATTGTATGCACAAATGCATGCAAAGAAGGACTTGGTGGAGTCATCAGTCAAAATGAGTTTGTTATATGTTATGAATCAAGGAAGTTGAAGGAGAATGAAAGACACTAAACCACTCATGATTTGGAGTTGGCAGCCATAGTGCATGCCTTGAGGAAATGGAGACACTACCTCATGGGGAAAAGGTTTGAGCTTAGGACAGACCATAATGGTCTGGAATATTTATTTGATCAACCAACTCGAAATTCTAGGCAAAGCATATGGTTAGAATTTCTAAGTGAATATGATTTTGATATAAAGCATATCAAGGGGAAAGAGAAAAACCTGGCTAATGCACTCAATATAAGAGTGCATGAATTGCATGATACAACCATTAGCATGTACTAATAAGATTTGAAACAAAGAATTTTAGAGGCTGCAAATTTAGATTTGCAATACAAGGAATTAGTGGAAAAATTACAGCAAGGTAATTTGGAGCAGAAAAATGAAGAATATGAGCTAGATAATGATGAAATTCTGAAGTACAGGGGAAAAATTGATGTACCAAATTCCCAGGAATTAAAAAATCTGATATTGGGAGAAATGCATAATGTACCTTATGTTGGGAACCCGGGTTATCATAAAACTATTGCAGTTGTCAAGAGCCAATATTATTGGCCAGACATGAAGAAATAAGTTGCAGATTTTATTGCCAAATGTTTGGAATGTCAAAAGGTAAAGGCTGAGAATAGACACCCAGCTGGTTTGCTACAGCCATTACCCATTCCTGAGTGGAAATGGGAAGTTGTAACAATGGATTTCATCACCAAACTACCTAGAACAAACAAGCAACATGATTCTATCATGGTAGTGGTGGATAAGCTTACTAAATCTACCCATTTTATTCCAGTTAATCTCACTTAGAAGGCAACCAACATTGTTGATATTTATATGAGAGAAATAACTCAATTACATGGCATACCCAAGACAATTGTGTCTGACAAAGATCCAAAATTTACCTCAAATTTTTGGAATGGATTATTTAATGGATTTGGAACAAATTTGAATTTTAGCAAAACTTATCATCCAGAATCAAGTAGAAAAACAGAGAGGGTGAATCAAGTTATTGAGGATATGTTGAGGATGTATGTGATGGATAAACCATAAAAATGGGAAGATTACCTACACTTAGTAGAGTTTGCTTATAACAATGGGTACCAAACATCTCTAAAGATGAGCCCATTTGAGGCACTTTATGGAAGAAAGTGCAAAACACCAGTAAGCTAGGATAACCCAACAGATAGAGTAATGGTTGGGCCAGATTTTCTCAGGGAAATGGAGAAGGAAATGTTGAAAAAAAAAAAAAATTAAAGTTTGCCCAAGACAGGCATAAATGCTATGCTGATAAGGGCAGAACTCACAAGGAATTTAAAGTTGGGGACCATGTATTCTTGAAAGTGAAAGCCAACAGAAGTTCCCTGAAGTTGGGAAATTGTTAAAAGTTGGCAGCTCGCTATTATGGATCATTTGAAATCCTAGAGAGGATTGGTCCAATAGATTATATGATTGCATTTCCTGCATCTATGTATGTTCATAATGTATTACATGTATCATTGCTCAATAAATATATACCTGGTGCTAATCATGTTATTGATTGGAATGTGATTCAGGTGGAGCAAGAAAGTGCTTTCCAAGTGCATCCGGTACACATTCTGGACCAGAAGATCAAACAGCTCTGGAATTAATCCATAAGGCTTGTAAAGGTCCAATGGACTTGGTATGGTCCTAAGGATGCTACTTGGGAGCATGAGGATGCAATGTGGGCAGAATATTCGCATCTTTTTTAGGATTTTGTTGTATATGTGTACATAATGCACTGAGGATAGTGCATAAATAAGGGGAGGGGATTGTAGTATCCCTAGGATGAACCCAATTGTAAATGTAAATGAAAATTTACTTAAGCTGGCGAGTTGTTTGATATCATTTTGTATGCACCTTCCATTGTATGGTGTGTGCATGTACTGTGCAGTAAAATGATGAAGTGTGCACATTCTAGGATATCGCACACAACAACTTAAGTGTGCACGATTTTGAGGCCAGGGATCCTTTGTGTACATGTTGTGTTTTATAGGCTAGTGAGCCAGTTATTATAATCTAGGAGGATTATGTTTTGATTAGGCCGGAGAGCCTAGATGTTAAAGGCCAACGAGCCTATTTTTGTATATGTCTCATCATTAATATAAAGTACATCACTGTGCATAGACCGACCACGATAAAAGAGTATGGGGGACTAAACTCCACTAGTTAGGGAAAGGTGGGGGATAAAATTTAAGAAAAGGGCTAAGCTAGGGAGCTTAAGCCAAAAAGGAATATTATATTAATATTTCTGAAATCATAAAGTATGGATAATTATTTTATCCTAAGTTATAAGGATGGGGATGAGTGGGCCAAAGTAGCTCCCAACATGACAAGTGTCAAGTTGGGAACATGCATACATATAGTTTGGACTTAGTTCATTTTCCATCATTCCTTCCATCATTCAGCCATTCCATGATCATTCACACACCCATCGATCTATCCTTCGTACCTTCCTATCACTATACCTAAACCTATATTTATAACCATACTTGTTTGTGTAGCTAGTTAGCTGGGGAGATGGTATGAAGAAGTGGGTTTTCAGGCCTGTGGGATATTGAAGAGGCGGGTTGTTAGGCCCATGAGAAATTTATCTCTGGGTGAGAGAATTGATGGGTATTGATTTCCTGAAGGTGATAAACTGTAGCTACAGGGATCTAAGACTTCCTTTCCAGCATGTTGTTGAAGCACGAAAAGGAAGTGGGGCAACCAAAGGATTATTGAGAAGAGAAGGGGCACACTTCCTAGGGTGGGATAGGCATGTGTGGAATGAGGGACTGTAGGTTGTCAGTTTGAGTTGGCACCTATAAAGGAGTCTTTCCTGTTGTCTGAGATAGTCATCCCGGTTAGGAATCCCTTTACCTGGGTGGAGTTTAGGCCTAGCTCGGGGGTGACCCATTGTTGAGAGTGATGAGTAGTGTGGTCTAAGGATGGGAGGTTCATGGAAGGTATTCATTCATTTGGTGATATTATTACCAAGATAAGTGTCAATTGTGTGATAAACTTACATGCTGCATTATTATTTACGTGTTTATTTTTATGGGTTTATCCTATGTTTGGTTATAATTGTCTTTATATTTAAGGGTATTTCTTGTATATGTTGCATGTTTATGTTTACTGTTATTTCAGTATGGATCCGTTCATTTACAAAATGTATTTTTTTGTTTACGTTATATATATAAAGTTTCGCAAGAGTTCTGTGTGTATATGTTTTAATTGCATGCAGTTTGAAAACTTTATGTGGAATAGCTCAGTTGGATGTTGGGTATGTTACAATATGTTAAACAGAGAATAAAAAACATTCTCTGGAGTAGCATGGCCTAGCCTGGGTGGCTGGGGATGTTACATAATACAATGATTATACTATGATATGACGGCTAAGGGTAGCATTCAGATTATAGATTTATATAATAGTTTTAGAACTAAAAACTATCGTGAAGGTGTAAAGTGTCAATCAAAACATTATTTGAAAAACGATCAAGGCATGACATAAATAAAGCATGATTAGCTCATATCCTAATGCTATAGAGACACTGACAAAACAATATTTTCAACACTCTTAAAATCTTTTGAGATCATAGGTATTTCAAAGGCTCGTCCATTTTTATAAGGATAAATTTTTAGTATTTGTATGATGTGTTTATACCAAGATTATTTCAATTTCATGCTTAATAGTCATGAAAAAAAAAAAAAAGTAAACGAGAAATTTATTGAAGAAAACATAAACTCAAAAACACACAACAACCAATCAAGTGATTCTTCAAACAAAAATCATAATTGAAATCTTCACAAACACAAAGAGGGAGCTAATAATTTTTTCTTTTGTCAAATTTTGTGTTTTGAATATCGATGAAATGACATGAATATTTGGTTTCCAACAATGGAGACTTGTTGGGCGAAGAAGTTGTCTCTACATCATAAAAAATTTATATCATGTAAAAGATAAATTGGACAGTCACTAAAAACAACTGTGAAACAGATCAAGAATTTTGAAATTAACTCAGAAAATTAACACAGTCAAACTAATGAAGATTGTTCTGGAAAATGATTGTAATATGAAGTTTCGTTTTGATTGAAAGGCAACGATATTTATAAAAGTAACTTCAATACTGTTGATAGGGAAACTATTTCCAATTGGCATTTATAGCCTCGATAGGGATGTAATTTAACCCACTCAAGTAATCCGATCCCATCCAAAAGTCGTCTATCTATGATAAAAATATTTTGATATCTCATCAATTTAAAAACATACCTAAAATATCTTGAACTCGACATTGCTTCGCTGCTAGCAGGTCTGTTCAATACCCCAACGAAGTTGTCTTGGTATCATGTATGCATTTACTCACTGCCAGCAAGCCTTTTCAGTACCCTGGTGGGTTTACACACAATTCCCACACATTAAAGTGTTTCCAAATATCCATAATCATTTATAAAATTTAAAGGTCTCATGATAACGAGAGAGTGGGATGATATTGAAGATTTAACAGCCAAGCAATCATGTGATTGATCATTAATATTGTTTCTTGTTCTTCATGAACTGATAAGTTTCATCATGGTTTGGACATTTAGATTTCAATTAAGAAAGCATCTCAAGGATTGGGAAGCGCTTTGAGTTGATATCATTAGAAATGGGATGGGGTAAGAAGTTTAAATATAATCGTACTTCCCTAAGATCTCGACGAAAAATCGAGAACAACGATTTAGCAGAGACTTATAGAATAACTTATCTTATAGATCATTGATCTAAGTTAAAAAACTTAATGTTTAGATGCTTGAACTGTTTCAACTATTGTTAGTGAAAGATATGATTCCCCTCAATAATGGATTGTGATTTAGAAATAATTTTTAAGAAAACATAAAAAGCATAAAAAAGAAAATAACCAACCATAAAACAAAAGAAAAAAAAAAGCTAGGGATATTTACAGGGGGTAAGTCTAACTTTTCTCAGGTGAATTATTTCCTGAGAGATTGACCATTCACTGGAAAAGTGTCAAGTTGTCCTTCTAAGTTGTGCAAACGAAAAGAGATAGGACCCAATTTTTCTAAAATGACCAAAGGCCCCAGCCACAGGTTTTGAAACTTAATATGTTCTCCTTTATCCTCGTGTGTTTTGTCCCATTTGATGACCAAATCCCCTACATTAAAGTTTCTTTCTAAGGACGAACTTGTATCAAACCAGTTTTTAACAATTTGTTGATGCTAGTCTAATTTATTTTTTGCTTGTGTCCTAACTTCTTCCAATGTTAGTAAAGCATTTACCTGATTCTCTAAAGGGAGACATTCTTCCTCCTAAACTTTTTGAGATAATTTCAATGAAGGGAGTAAGACGTGTAGAGGAAGGATAGATTATCTTCCGTAAACGATGAATAAAGGAGAATTACCGATGGAAGATTTCAGAGTGACCCTATCATCCCAAAGTGCCTTATATAATACATTGTGTTAGTTTTTATGATTTTCCGACACTATTCTTTTTATTATTTTGATCAGATTTTTGTTTGTTGACTCGGCCAAACCATTTCCATGGGGGTAATAATTGGCAGATTATTTTATCTTAATCTCTTTTTCTAGAGAAAAGACATTCATATCCAAGGAATAAAAATAAGAAGCATTGTCGAAAACTAAACATTCAGGTATTCTGAAACGAGTGATAATATGAGAGTTTAAAAATGAAACTACCTTACTCGTGTTTACTACCCTTAGCGGTAAAGTTTCAGACCATCTTGTAAAATAATCTGTTGCCGTAAGAATATACTTATGTTGTTTTGAGGAAGGTGGGTTAATTGGTCCTATGATATCTAGGCCCCACTACTGAAATGGTGTGTCTACTGTAACGGGTTGTAAGGGAAATGCAACCTTCTCGACTTTCCCTGTAGCCTTTTGATAGATTATACATTTGCAAGCCAAACCGTGAGCATATTTAAATAAAGGGGGCCAATAGTAACCAACCCTAAGTAATTTTTGGGAAATCGTATCTCCACCAAAATGACCCTCGACATCGTCAAAATGTAGCTCAGCTAACACCTTTTCAGATTTTTCTTTTTCTAGGCAACGCAGAAAAACACCATTAAAATTCTTCCAAAACAATATATCATTAATCAATTGAAAAGATGCAGATCTAAGCCTTAGTGCTCTTCTTTTTTTTGTATCAATATTTCGAGGAGCAGTTCCGTCTGATATCATTATACCATGAATTAGGAACAGTTTGTGTACAACAGATTTGTGTTTCATTATGCATATTTTCAGCTAGTGTTGTTTGATTTTCTGATATTTAAACTGAATCAACTACCAATTTTCAAAGGCCTTGACCTCTAACAATTTGTACGATTACTATTTCGAGATTGTACACTTGAAGGGAGGTCATCTAATTTTCCCTTTAATTTCTCCCCTAGTTCCTTCTGCACTAACATGTTTCTTACAACAGGGTAAGGAACAACAACTCATATCCTGGACTTCAATAGGTAAGATCTGAAATGTTTAACCTCCTTGAAAACAGCGTATGGTTGTTGATCTACTGCGGGGTAATTTAATTTTTCTCCTTTAAAAGCGGAGCTCATAAATGAAATGAGTATCTCATTGTTTTCAACATTTTTCTGTGTAAGCACAACAACATAAGATATGTTTGATGCAAAAGTATACAACGTGAAATCTTGGGAGAAATCGGGACTCATCAAGGAGGGAGCTTCAATTATAGATTTTCTAATAGAATTAAAATATTGGTTCTCTTGTGGTCCCCATTTGTAAAGAGCTTCCTTTTTTATTAGGTTTTGCAGAGGTCTAACCATCTAAAAAAAACTAGGAACAAAACGTCTAATGAAAATTATTTTACCCAGAAAGGATTGCATCGCCTTTTTGGAAGAAGGTGGAGGAAGGTCGGAAATAGCTTGGGTTAGTTTGTGGTCTATTATCATTCCATCCTTTGAGACTATAAATCCAATTAATTTTCCCCATTCTACTGCAAAGAGTGACTTATTAGGATTAAGGGAAATACCAAACTTACGAAAACGTTCTAGTACAGCCCGAAGATGTGACAAGTGATATTTTTTGTTCTTAGAAAAGACAGTGACATCATCTACATAGAAAACGACTGATTGATTGATAAGGCCACAAAAATCAATGTCCATTGCCCTTTGGAAAGTGGCTCCGGCATTAATCTATCCGAAAGGTATTTTTCTATAGGCATAGATGCCCCATGGGGTGCGAAAAGTGGTTTTCAACTGATCTAATGGAGACATAAGGACCTGGTTGTACCCTAAGAAACCATCTAATAAAGATAGTCTTTCATAACCTGATACTTGTTGCAAAAATTTTTCCATTAGCGGAATGGGGTAATTGACTTTATCAAAGGCTCAGTTTAAATTACGAAAATCGACACAACTGAATTTCTCCATTCTTTTTTCTTACCGGGACTAAGTTGGATACCCATTGAGTATGCGAGACTGGAAAAATGATCTTGGAGGTTAGTAATTTGTTCAATTCCTTTTTTACTATGGGTTCTAATTTAAGATGCATTTTTCTAAGTTTTTGTTGAAATGGTTGGGTTTGGGGATTCATGGGAATTACATGTTGTATTTGTTGCACAACTGAGAGGGGGGGTGAATTAGTTGTTCCCGTGCTTAAACAATTATGCTTCTTTTAAATTCTTTACAAGGCACTCAATGATGATCACAATAATGCAGGGAAATAAGCAATGGCACATTCAACATCAGTCACATATATGAGAAACACAAAGACAAATATTTTCCCGAGGAAACCCATATAGGGTAAAAACCTCTTCTTCTTTATATGATAAGTATTATTTACATTCTTTACATTATCATACATATGAGAACCAACTCATTGTGAGGGTACAACCTCTTTTTTGCAAGCTCCAACTTGTTGAGAGCACCAACTCTCTGTTTTCCTCTAGCACCCACTAGAAGGAAGCACCAACTCCCTGGATTCTCTAGCACCAACTAGAAGGAAGCACCAACTCCCTGTGTACAAGCTCCCACTTGAACCTCTGAGGACACCAGTCCTCCCTTGCACCTCCCTACCACCTAGAAATATAAATATTTTCTAATGAAACTTATCACAGTGAGACAATATTTATCGTTGGCTTACCAAACTTATCACTGTTCTGCTATATTACATTGCTCTGTCTGCATCAGTGTCTTCTGCACACTCCTCTACGCTTTATGTTCTTCTCATGTTACGCACTGTGTGCCATCTTTATTTGATCCACCATTCTTCTGCTCTGCATTTCAGCTTCTGTACTCTCCTCCTTCTGCCCTCCTAAATCCCTCATCACAAACACAACCACATCTCTTCCTTGTACCATGTACTTATAGCTTCTGTGCACCTTGTGCATGCAATGTGTGCAATTCCTCTGCATGCTCACACTGTGCCGATCTCCTCCACATCTCGAGTGCTCTTCCTGATCATCGCAACTCTTCAGCTTCTCTGGTGGTTCCCACTATGCATCCAGCATCATTGGGTGTTCAGCTGAGATTCCTCAGCCTCTCTGGCAGTTGAGACTTCTCGTCTTCTCTGGCACAGTCGAGCTTATCCTTTATGTTTCAGTTACAGACTTCAACACTCATCCATCTGTCAATCCCCTCTAAGAATAGTCTTCATTCACTGGAAGAAGTTTGGAGACTCTTCATCTCCTCTGGCGATCACACAGAAGTCTCTTCGAATCTTCTGGCAGAAACCATCAATGGTTTCTAGTAGTTACACTGTGAAGAGCAACATTAGCCCTCCGATCATACTCAAATTCACCTGCACCATTGGATTGGCTCCATGGGATCTTGCATTCATTTCGACATTTTAGCATTCATGTGACCAAGTGTCTCAACACTCTCAGTCGCGATCCCTGAAACTCTGAAAAGGAGATTTTCTGCACTATCTCCTTCCCCCATCTGCCACCGATGTGACCACAGGCTACATCCATTTCACCTTTTTGGTATTTTCGCGAACTTATGACCTTCATCGACCCTGATCGACGGTCCACGATCTCAATGAATTGATGGTCCAAATCTCATCATGAATTCGCATCTCGTTGTTCCTTAGATGGAGGTTCTCGTCACTCCAGGTTGCGATAAGAGAGACTCCGAGATGGAGCTTAGATCAATGGTCCAGAATCTTGGTGTATTGACGGTCCAGATCTCATCGTGAATTCGCATCTCGCAATTCCTTAGATGGAGGTTCTCATCACTCCAAGTCGTGATAGGCAAGACTCCGAGATGGAGCTTAGATCAACGATCCAGAATCTTGGTGTATTGACGGTCCAGATCTCATCGTGAATTCACATCTCGCAATTCCTTAGATGGAGGTTCTCGTCACTCCAAGTTGCGATAGGAAAAACTCCGAGATGGAGCTCAGATCAACGGTCCACGTTCTTGGTGATCCGATGGTCTTGATATTTTCGTGATCTCACATCTCGCTATTCCTTAGATGGAGTTTCTCATCACTCTAAGTCGCGATAGCCGAGACTCCAAGATGGAGTCTGATCAATGGTCCAGATCAAACCTTGATCTGACAGTTAATATTTTGCGTGATTTTGCATATCACAAATTCGAGAGGTTAGGGAACCCTGTTCCTTTGTCTTTCCAGTCAGTGACATGATGATCTTTTTCCACGTGTCCTATGGAGACAATAGTCCAGATCTTGTCGTGATTTTGACACTTCACAGACCTTCTTTATGCCTGATCAATGGTCCACAATTCTTGGTGATCTAATGGTCCAAATCTTTTCATGAATTCCCATATCGCGAGTTTGAACCTTTTTCCTTTGAATTTCACGACCTGCAAAACTCTGAAATGGAGTCTTTGTGGTGCTCTAATCTTTCACCATGTGTCCTTGATCCAATGGTCCATGACTGTCCTCGATGGATGGCCAGGATTCCTTCACAGTTTTGGAGAGTTGGATGACTCTTGGACTTATCCGCCTTGCAGCTTCACCATATCTAACAGTTATTGATCCTTCGTAGATACCCCAGATCCTACAGCCCACATCTTCTCACGATTTCACCACTTCGCAATGGTTCTCCTTGATCCAATGATGGTCAGATCTTACGCTCAGATCTAACGCCTCAGATCTGTCCTCCTCTTCTGTGCGTTCTTCTTGTTTACAATAAGATCTGACAGTCCTCCTTCTTTCGGGAATTTAACTGGGATCCAATGATCATTGATGATTCTCCTCCTTAGCTTAGGTACTGTGATCAACTCTGCGCTAATTACTCTTGATCTTACTTTGTTCCTGTTTTTCATCGATGCTTACTCTAATCTTGTCATCAATGACCTGCCTACAATCCTTTGCACGTTTGCTGCCATCTTTGTTGTTGTACTTGCCATCAATGACATGCATACACTGTCTGTAAAACATGCCAACAATCTCCCCCTTTGGCATTGATGGCAAGAAAGACACCCCTATTCTTTTCTCCCCCTTTGACATCAATGTCAAAGAAAAAACGCTCTCCCTGAGATGTTGCATTAATTTTAGGAGGTATCAGATAGGCAACCAATACAGGACTCCCCCTAACAGGATGGGCTCTCTTAGATGTGAGATGGGATGACACCCAACTTCTGTCTGAGATATTCAAATGTTGTCTTGGCTAGGGGTTTAATAAAGATGTCTACAATTTGTTCTGTGGTGGGAATGTAATTGACTTAAACAATCTGATTGGTGACCTACTCTCTTAGAAACTGATATTTTATGGGAATATGCTTGGTCTTGGAGTGGAATACATGATTTTTAGACACACTAATGGCACTAGTGTTATCACAATGAATTGGGATCGGTGCAGTGTATTTTACCTCTAAGTCTGCAAGTGTCTGAATCATCCATAATACCTGAGTGCAATAGGTAGTAGCAACAATGTACTCTGCCTCTGTGGTTGACAAAGAAATGGAACCTTGTTTTTTACTAAGCCATGCTACTAAGGAATCACCCAGGAAGAATGCTCCTCCATTGGTGCTTTTTCTCTCATCGACACAGTTTGCCCAATCTGCATCTGAGTAAGTAGTTAACTGAAAATTATAATTTTTGGGATACCACAAACCATAAGTCATTGTTTCTTTTAAAAACCTAAATATCCTTTTGACAGCTTGCAAATGACTCTGTTTGGGTGCAGCCTGATATCTTCCTCCCATTCCTAYAGCATGCATTATGTCTGGGCGAGATGTTGTGATGTACAATAGGTTGCCTATCATTGATCGATATGAGCTTTGATCAACATCAGGTGAATCATCATCCTTTCTTAATTTACATCCAGTTACCATAGGTGTACCCACAAGTTTAGAATCTTCCATTTGAAACCTTTTCAGCATTTCTCTTAGATATTTTTCTTGAGAAATGAACATCCCTTCGGACCTTTGAGTAATTTGTAGACCAAGAAAAAATGACAGTTCTCCTATCATAGACATTTCAAATTTAGACTCCATGGAAGAAGAAAACCATTGTACCAATGAATCCTTATTACATCCAAAGATGATGTCATCTACATAGACCAATACAATGAGCAAATTATTATCCTCTGTTTTAATATACAGATTGTTCTCAGTTTTTCCTCTCTTGAACCCTTTTTCTTTGAGATACGTATAAAGTCTGTGATACTAGGCTCGAGGGGCTTGTTTTAACCCATATAAAACTTTCTTCAACTTGCATACTAAGTCAGGGTTATCAGACAGTTTGAAACCCTCTGGTTTTTCCATATAGACTTCTTCACTTAAATCTCCATTTAGAAAATCTGACTTGACATCCATTTGATAGACTTTAAACCTTTTATGACAAGCATAGGCAAGAAACATTATGATAGCTTCTAATCTTGCTACAGGCGCAAATGTTTCATCAAAATCTAGTCCTTCTATCTGAGCATAGCCTTTACAGACTAACCTTGCTTTGTTCCTGATAACTTGTCCTTGCTCATTCAACTTATTCTTAAAGATCCATTTGGATCCAATGACGTTTTTACCTTCAGGTCTTTGAACCATCTCCCACGTATTGTTTTTCTCAATCTGATCAAGTTCTTCATTCATTTCTTTAACCTAGTGGTCATCTTTGCTGGCTTCATTAAAATTCTTGGGTTCCAGCATGGATATGAGAGCTATATGAGATTGTTCAGTGTTTTTTATTAGCTTTCTCCTGGTTTGTACACCTTTGTCTTTTTCTCCAATTATCTGACTTGCAGGATGATTCTTTTGAATGATTCCGGAGGAGGAATTTGTAGTCGACTGCTGATTTGATTCTATCTGAGTGTCTGAGTCTTCATCTAATTCAGAGTCTTCATTTTCTGATTCTTGGACCTGTTCATCTTCAGTTTTAGCTGTGTCTTCTGTAGAAGACTCACTACTATACACCTCTCTTGTTGGGATTCCTTCGTCAATTTTTACATCAATACAGTCAACCATTTTATGCAACCTCTTATTATAGCATCTATATCCTTTACTGTTTGTAGCATACCCTAAGAAGATACCTTCATTAGCCCTATCATCATATTTGTCGAGGTTCTCATCATTATTCTTTATGTAGCATTTACTCCCAAGGACTCTGAAGTGTTTGATTGAGGTAGGTCTTCCAAACCATAATTCATAAGGTGTCTTGTCACTTTGTGGTCTGAGGTGGGCTTTGTTAAGAACATGGAATGTTGTGTGTATTGTTTCTACCCAATAGGTTTGACCAATGTTCTTCTCTTTCATCATTGACCTGGCCATTTCCTGCACTGTTTTGTTTTGCCTCTCAACAACTCCATTTTGTTGTGGAGTTCTTGGGATTGTGTATTCTCTCTTGATCCCATGCTCATCGCAGAATTCCTTGAAGTGTCTTGACATAAACTCTCCTCCCTGATATGATCTTACTGCCTTTAACCTCTTGCCTGTTTGAGTCTCTGTTAAAGCCTTAAATATTTTAAACTTCTCAAATGCTTCATCTTTTTCTTTGAGAAAGGAAACCCAAGTAAGTCTGGAGTAATCATCGATAATCAACATGAAGTAGTTTTCTTTCCCCGTGCCTTCCTATCTTGATGGTCCATATAAATCCATATGAACTAGTTGGAGTGGTTTMTCTGTTGAAGTAAAGCTCTTGGACTTAAAATGTGTCCTGTTTTGCTTCCCTACTTGACAAGGTTTACACATTGAATCTTGGGGCTTTGATATTCTTGGAAGATCTTTTACTGCCTTGAGTTTTTTGAGTTTGATTAAGTGGTCAAAGTTTAGATGTCCAAGTCTCCTATGCCATAACCATATTTCATCATGTTTTCTTAGATGACATTCTTCTCTATTTTCTTTTAGCACATTTACATTATTTTCTATCCTTATGCCTTTGGCCACCACTTGTCCTGAGTTTACAGACTTTATCTTGTAGTCCTTGGATGTGAACAACACTTCGCATCCTCTGCCACACATTTGACTTACACTGAGTAGATTATGTTTCATCCCATCCACAAGTAGAACATCTTGGGCTTTTCCTTTTTCATTACTTAAGCTCACCATCCCTTTGCCCTTTATTTTCCCTGGAGCATCATTTCCAAAGGTTAAGTTTCCTAATTTGCTTTCACTTAGAGATAGAAACTTGCCTTTGTCTCGCGTCATGTGTTTGGAGCATCCACTGTCTATATACCAAGGGTTCATTTTTCTTTGAGCGGACAATACTAATCCACACTTGTCACTTTCCTTCTTCTTCCAAAACTTGACATTTTCAACAGGGGATTTTGAATCTGGTTCATAGTTCCTTAACCGACAGTTAATAGATTTATGTCCAAAGTTATGATAGGTGTAGCATTCTGTTGGAACTATTTTTACAGGCAGCATAGACTTGTCATTGATGGCAAGTACAGTAGTAATGCTGGCTTAAGTGGCTTAAGTACAACAGTGAAGCAGACATCAGAATCCTTTAAGGATTCGAGGAAGATAAGCTCAGGAGGAACAACATTCTTATAAGCGCAAGAAGCACAGGAAAGAGACTGAGAGCCGTCGGATCTCACTCGAAAATCCCGACAGTTGTTGGATCGGGAGAAGCTGTGCAGATGTTAAGCGCAGGAGTTGGCGTGTAGAAGAAGTGATCTGCGCTGTCAGATTGGAAGCAGATACCCGACAACCGTCAGATCTGCAAAAGATGCGAGGGAGAGAAGCCATCGGAGAATCGGGAATCGGAGTTTCACGAGTCTCGTGAACAATGACAACGAAAACCCCGAAATCGCGATATGCGATTTCGCGATGAAATCGCAGCCATTAAAACAAGAAGAGATCAGGACCATCCACTTGTAGACAGGAGGCTTCATCAGAGTTTCGGGGATCGGGGTTTCAACATGCAAAGAAAACAATGCAACGAAAATATCGATTTCGCGATATGCGAAATCCCGACTGACAGATGGCACAACCAGGTAATGACACGTGGCACAACCAGGTAATGACACGTGGCAGGAAGATTCAACAGCTCAGGCACAGGTAAGTCACGAATCAGAGTGACACGTGGCAGTGTTTAACACGTGTCAAAACACGTGTGACGTCAGCAGAGTATCGGGGTTCGGGACTTTGAAAGGTCCAAATCACTCATCAATGAAAACCCTGAAATTGCGAAACGCGATATTGCGATTCAATCGCAACCATTAATGCAAGATCACACCAGGACCGTTGATCACATCTCTGTACGGATCGGGGTTCAGGACTTTGAAATGTCCAAATCACTCGTCAATGAAAACCCCAAAATCGCGAAACGCGATATTGCGATTCAATCGCAACCGTCAATGCAAGATCACACCAAGACCGTTGATCACAGCTCTGTACGGAATTTTGGGGATCGGGTGGAAGGAGTATGGACGAATAGGGACCATCCATCAGCAGGGACAGGTGTCGAAGATCAAGGCACCGTCGGCATATTGGACATCGGGAAATCGGAGTTTCTGAGGTCGAAGGAAACGAGAGATCGAAAGTCTCGAAATCCCAAAGGGATCGGGACCATCCATCTGAGAGGACGCGTGGCAGGAGATTGGTGCCATCGGCAAAAGGCTCGACAGGAGGTCGTTCATCGGCTAATCGGAAATCGGGATATCGGAGATCCCGGGCACAAAGGTTTTGTGCATCTCGAAATTGCAATCCGCGAAATCCCGATGAGTGGGATACAGCTGTCAGCACAGCAGCGAAGGAGGACAGAGGCGTAGTGGAGGCCAGCTGTTAGCATATGAAAGGAGCGGCGGGTTTTTGGACGATCGGGAATCACGCGGGTGAATGCATTGATGCATCACAAACCCCGTAGCCCCGACGGGGTTAGGTTGTGGTCATGGGTAATGGTCATATGGACCATTGTGTAGCCGGATGAGGCTAAAGCTTGGGAAATCGGGGATCGAGAATCCTGGAAGCATGTGCATGGTGACATCGAAAACACTGAAACCTCGATGGGAGGTTTGACTAAGGTCATGTGTAGATGGTCATGTAGGCCAAGGCCTGTAGCCAGCAGGGCTAGCGCATGGAAAGGGGCGCGTGTAAGTTTAATTCAAATTTTAAACAGGAGCCCGATTTCCTCCGAGCAATAAATATGGGACCCAATGAGCTTTGAACAAGTCCAGGACCAATGGGCTTAAAAAAGGGGGTCTATGCTCTCGGCAGGGTGTGGTTTTTGGAGGACGCGGAGGCCATTTTCTGACAGTAAGGATATCTACTGGTGGGTGAGGTCATTTGAGCGGGCAGCATGGCAGGTTTGAAGAAAGAGGAACCTCCTTGTGGCAGTCGGGCATCAGATCTACATTGATAGAGAGATCTCAGCTGTGGGTTTTGCAACCACAAGATCATAGTAATCTTCTCCAGGTTTATTGAGTTATTTTAATATGTGCCCTTTGGTAACTGCCTGACAGTCTGTAGATCTGTGTTTACTCTTGAGATAATTTCTGTTACTGTCATAACCACTAGATGAAATTGCCTGATCCAGTTTGAAAATTAATGAAACGTGGTCAGCAGTGAGTATGAAGATTAAACCCTTCAGGAGTAGCAATCTGCCAGTAGAAACTGGTACTATCTTCAGGGGGTTGAAGCTCCCTTCCAGGAAAGGCTGGTAAACGAGAGAAGGTTGTAGCCTTCAGCAGGTAGAAGCCTGCGTACTAGTATGATTCTGCACTAGTACATTGTTGTAGAATGTTTTCTTAATAATAATCATTGAAGACAGAGACAACAACAGCGGTGGTTTTCTCCCGATTTGGGTTTCCACCTTAAATCTTGGTGTTCATGTGTCCTATTCATCTGTGTTAGTTTAT
>ML779424.1:2019400-2042780 GCA_009831015.1 Picea engelmannii
TTTTCTATTAATGCCCCCCCCCCACCCTTGTTTTGCAAGCTCCAACTTGCTGAGAGAACCAACTCTCTGTTTTTCTCTAGTACCCACTAGAAGGAAGTACCAACTCCCTAGATTTTCTAGCACCAACCAGAAGGAAGCACCAACTCCCTGGTTTCTCTAGCACCAACTAGAAGGAAGCACCAACTCCTTGGTTTCTCTAGCACCAACTCCATGTGTTCAAGCTCCCTCTTGAAGCTCTAAGGACACCAGTCCTCCCTTGCACCTCCCTACCACCCAGAAATATAAATATTTGCTAATGAAACTTATCACAGTGATACAATATTTATCGTTGGCTTACCAGACTTATCACTGTTCTACTATACTGCATTGTGCTGTCTGCATTAGTGTTTTCTGCACACTCCTCTACACTTTATGTTCTTCTCACGTTATGCACTATGTGCCATCTTCATTTGATCCACCATTCTTCTACTCTGCATTTCAGCTGTTGTACTCTCCTCCTTCTGCCCTCCTAAATCCCTCATCACAAATGCAACCACATCTCTTCTTTGTACCATGTACTTATAGCTTCTATGCACCTTGTGCATGCAATGTGTGAAATTCCTCTGCATGCTCACACTGCGTCGATCTCCTCCACATCTCAAGTTCTCTACCTGATCGTCGCAACTCTTCAGCTTCTCTGGTGGTTCCCACTACGCGTCCAACATCACTGGGTGTTCAGTTGAGATTCCTCAGCCTCTCTGGCAATTGAGACTTCTCATCTTCTCTGGCACAGTTGAGCTTATCCTTTCTGTTTCAGTTAGAGACTTCAACACTCATCCATCTGTCAATCCCCTCCAAGAATAGTCTCCATTCACTGGAAGAAGCTTGGAGACTCTTCAGCTCCTCTGGCGATCACACAGAAGTCTCTTCGAATCTTCTAGCAGAAACCATCAATGGTTTCTAGAAGTTACACTGTGAAAAGCAACATTAGCCCTCCGATCATACTCAAATTCACCTGCACCATTGGATTGGCTCCATGGGATCTTGCATTCATTTCAGCATTTTTGCATTCGGCAATTCGGCATTCATGTGACCAAGTGTCTCGACACTCCCAGTCGCGACCCCTGAAACTCTGAAAAGGAGCTTGTCTGCACTAGCTCCTTCCCCCATCTTCCACCGATGTGACCACAGACTACATCCATTTCACCTTTTCAGTATTTTCATGAACTTATGACCTTCATCGACTCTGATCGACGGTCCACGATCTCGATGAATTGACGGTCCAGATCTCATCGTGAATTCGCATCTCGTTGTTCCTTAGATGGAGGTTCTCATCACTCCAAGTTACGATAGGCAAGACTCCGAGATGGAGCTTAGATCAACGGTCCAGAATCTTGGTGTATTGACGGTCCAGATCTCATCGTGAATTCACATCTCGCAATTCCTTAGATGGAGGTTCTCGTCACTCCAAATCACGATAGGTGAGACTCTGAGATGGGGCTTAGATCAACAGTCTAGAATCTTGGTGTATTGATGGTCCAGATCTCATTGTGAATTAGCATCTCGCAATTCCTTAGATGGAGGGTCTCGTCACTCCAAGTCGCGATAGGTGAAACTCCGAGATGGTTTTCAAATCAACGGTCCACGTTCTTGGTGATCCGACGGTCCTGATCATTTTGCGATCTCGCATCTCGTTGTTCCTTAGATGGAGGTTCTCATCACTCCATGTCACGATATCTGAGACTCTGAGATGGAGTCTGATCAACGGTCCAGATCAAACCTCGATCTGATTGTTAAGATTTTTTCGCGATTTCGCATATCGCAAATTCGAGAGGTTAGGGAACCCCAGTCCTTTGACTTTCCAGCCAGCGACATGATGATATTTTTCCACGTGTCCTATGGAACCAACAGTCTATATCTTGTCATGATTTCGACACTTCACAGACCTTCTTTATTCCTGATCAACGGTCCACAATTCTTGGTAATCTAACGGTCCAAATCTTTTCGTGAATTCACATATCACGAGTTTGAACCTTTTTTCTTTGAATTTCACGACCTGTGAAACTCCAAACTGGAGTCTTTGTGGTGCTCTGATATTTCTCCATGCATCCTCTTGATCCAACGGTCCACGATTGTCCTTGATGGATAGCCAGGATTCCTTCACAATTTTGGAGAGTTGGATGACTCTTGGACTTATCTGCCTTGCAGCTTCACCATATCTAACAGCTATTGATCCTTCATAGATACCCCAGATCCTACAGCCCAGATCTTCTCACGATTTCTCCACTTCACGATGGTTCTCCCTGATCCAATGATGGTCGAATCTTACGCTCAGATCTAACGCCTCAGATCTGTCCTCCTCTTCTGTGCGTTCTTCTTGTTTACAATCAGATCTGACGATCCTCCTTCTTTTGGGAATTTAACTAGGATCCAACAATCACTGACGCTTCTCCTCCCAAGCTTAGGCACTGTGATCTACTCTGCGCTAATTACTCCCGAGCTTACTTTGTTCCTGTTTTTCATCGATTCTTACTCTGATCTTGTCATCAATGACTTGCCTACAATCCTTTGCACGTTTGCTGCCATCTTTTTTGCTGTACTTGCCATCAATGACAAGCATACACTGTTTGTAAAACATGCCAACAGTATTATGTTTGGATCAAAGGTTTTTAAATCATCATATGTCCAAGAAAACACATCTTTGAATTCTTTGAACAATTTTATGAATGCAGATTTTTCTTGTTCAAAACACTCTTTGCCAAGATGGACATTATGAGGATTACCTTGCGTTCCTAAATTTATAGTTTCATATAGTAATGAAGAACTCTTCATTTTGCAATTAACCACTCCCCTAAACTTGTCATGTAAATCATAAAATTTCTCTAATCTAACAACGTATTTGCGGGTAGAGTTTATCAAATGGGATGATATTTCCGCAGAACGAGGGTTAGATATTACTGTAAAATCTCAGAGGTTTTCATTGTGGGTGATTTCATCGATTACCACATCTTAGAAATTGTCCTCCATATGCAGAAAATTTATGATTTGTTGATCATCATCAAACACTCGCCAATTGGTGATGTTGTCGGGAATCAATGGCCTAAATAACAATTCAACCGAAAAAGCATTAGGAGAAAAACCCTCAGTAGGTAATAATTTTGAAGTGACATTAGCTAATAAATCAAATTCTGAATTACTAGACCTAGGAATGGAACTTATGTTAAAAGCGATAAATTTATGTATTAAGCCCGATACCACAATTTGGTAGTTTTTCATATGAGGTGATAAATGATGAATAGTGTTTTTTACCTGCTTGACTATAATTTCAGAGTCACCAAATACTACCAAGTTTTTCACATCAAGATTTAGTGCCTTGTTTAGTCCCTACAAGAGTGCTTCATATTCTACTGTGTTGCTAGTACATTCAAATTCTAATCGACAAGAAATGATTTTTTTATTACCTTCTGGGTCGATCAGAACACAGCCAACATCGGCCCCTTCCCGAGATTTAGATCCATCAAAGTATAAAGACCAGATTTCCTCGTCGTTAGCAATGTTCAGATAATTTTTTAGGGTTGTCATCTGAGTATGGGCTGATATTTCAGATTTCTATTCTGGGTCAGTGATAGTGGATATTTTAGTCATGAAATTTCCAAAAAAAGTGTCCATTCCTTGAGACTCGATTGTATTTACAACATTGGTAAAAGGCTCATTGGATTCATTTAAATCTGTGACATTGTACTTGAGGTAACGTTCTCTGTTTATCCTGATCTTGTTATGATGGCCATTTTCTGGTAACCACATATGAGACCAATATGTAGAAAAATAACCGTGCAATTTCTCTAACCAATCTCTGCTAAAAAATAATCCATAAACTTCTGGAATATCAACGACAATTATATCAATTACTTGGTGGAATTTTGGGTTAGGTGACATTCTTATCAATACATCCTTAAGTTCACCAACAACCGGGACATTAGTTATGTCTAACTGAATTATTTTTAAATCATAAATTTTGACTTCATCATTAATTTTTTGACACACAGAAAAAGGCATTACATTTGATGAGGCCTCGGAATCGACCATACAATTATGCACATTTTTGTTGAAAATTTTGAAAGTTAACAAGAATGGCGATACATTTTTTCGTGATGAGGCAACAAAAGTCTATTGATTTTTTATGACTGTACTTGAAATAGTTTGATCTAAATTTCCTACAGTTTTCTCTGATATGTCCTTTTTATTCTGATCTTCAGGTGATTTTTTACCCACGACATCTTTTGTTTTATTTGCGTCATTTTTTGTTGATTTTTTTCTCATAGGATCATTCTTTTTATTATTATCTGCTATACTTTGAAGCATTTTTTGTAGGTTAAGAGGGAATTTAATTAGTTCAAAAATTGATATATTTTCCCTTAGTTTTTTAAGATCTTCAATGAGATCATATTCTAAATCTAGGGAAGCAGGGCTTCGTGTTGTTTCAATTTTTTTGGCTATTTGGATACCGTATTTCTACTTGTCTCGGGTGAGGGTTTGTTTTTCACCTTACTTTGAGTATTATATGGATGGATAGTTTCAAAAATCGCTTGGAATATGTTGTCCGACAAATGTCCGAAGACGGGAGGAGATGAGTCCTCCTCATCCGGTGTTTCCTCTTCACCCATTTCATTTTGATTTTCAAGAGGTACAGAAACATTGTTATCATGTTCTTCCAGTATTGCTTGTAAAGAATATTGTATTCCTTCAAAATTCAGACCTTCTGTAGTCGGCTTTGATCTGTTTGGAGGAAAAGGTTTCCTGAAAGGTGGTCTAAAGCTTCCTTTAATTGTAGATGCTTCTTCAATAGATATTTTCAAGTCTATGACTTTATTATATAATTTATGAAAAGCTATCTGTAAACTTTCGAAGTATAAAGTTTCTTCTTCCCTTTTATTTTGAGGTCTAATGAGAATTTCTATCTTCTTTTTAGAAGAGGAGGTTGATTCAGCCTCAACATTTAAATTATCCTTTAAACTAAGAATGTCCTTATTGATAAGTACCACCTCCTCAAAGGCTTCTAGTAACGTGTTCCTTTTAGACCTTTTAACCCATATGTCTATATTATTATGTAGAGATTTAGTATAGTATGCAACAATCAAGTTTTTTGCAGGCATCGATTCTACAGGAATTTTATTTTTTAGTGTGAGGAATCTCTGATTGAAATCCTTGACTTTCTCTTTAGTGTTCATTTTCACACTATAAATTCCCATTACCATAACTTTCGAAGATTTATCATATCCAAACTTTTCTAGAAAAAAGGTTTCAAACTTATCCCAAGAAATGATAGTTTGGGGTTGCTGCACAAAATACCAGGTGGAGGCATTTCCCTCAAAAGTGTAAGGGAATAGCCTGCACATGACATCCTCATGTTCGATGTTGTTGATCCTAACAACTAACATGAATTTCTTGATATGATCCTCAGATGATTTCTTCGAATCAAGTTCGAATTTGGGTAGCCACTTTTCTGGATGTTTAAGTAATGGGTGTTGAGGTCCAGATACTGCCATGACAACTTGATCGAGCCAAGGTCTGGAAGGATTATTTTGGTTATCCATGGGAGTTGGTGAGGGTGAATGTTGATATTGTCTAGATGAATAACTTCCTTCATCCAAGGATTCTTCTCTTGAAGAGGGTGGAGAAGAACCAGATGGGGATGGTGGAAGACCAAATCCCCCAACACCTAGGATCAATTCTTCAAAAGGATCGGTAATATTACCACCTAAAGTGTTATCAGGAAGACTAGTGTCTTGAGGTTGTTCTTTCAAATCGGAAAAATCAAGGGGTTGATTTAGTTTTCCACCAGATTGTCTGAGTCGAGATAAAGCACCCTGGGTTCTTAAAATTGACTAGCGAGAATTACGAATGATTTCTTGTACATCAATCCCCTAAGGAATTAGTGTCACTGGCTCAGTGGGAATGTTAGGTGTATCTTCTGACATAGTGGCTAGATCAGGTATAATGGTAGGGTCTAAGCGACTACACATCATGACAGGAGAACAATTTTTTGGGGGAGTCTTACGACCTCCTCATGCTATCAATGACTTGCAAGCCCTCCATATAGTACCATTTGTTGACGAGAATTTATGACACACCATCAACGAAAAGGGAAGATCGGGTCTGGGTTAGCTATTTAACCCAAGTCGTTTGGAATAATCTACCCTGACGGGTTTTATGGCTCCGTTAGCTAACTAAAATGCTAAAATAACAAAAAGAGGTAAAACTACCTAAATATATAATCTTATCAGTTAGCACACATAATATGATTACTTAACTAATAGTATTATTATATACAATAGATATATAGAGTTACAATATTTAAATAAAGCCTTATGAAAATGATGATTTAAACTAATGAATCAAAGTTAAATAAGATGTAAAAAATAAAGGGAATTGTTCTTTCACTATGAATAACCGACAACAACAAATGAATGAATAAGATTCAGAAATGATGTAACTATAATGAACAAAGCATTAAAGTTTGAAAGATGTGATCTTTATTCATTCTTAAAGTAAACAAATCAAATAGAAAGAAAACTAACTAACATGTTGTTGATCAACAGTAAAGGAAAAGGTACTAAGCTATATTCGTCTTTCTGCGTAATGTAAGATCCACTTATCCTATTGTCAAGTATAAATCTATGACAAGAAACAAGAATGATATTTCCTGAAGCAACTGAAGGAAATTCTCTGTATTTTGAAAACAATCTATGATAACATAAAAACAAATAGATTTTCACTCAAGTGACTTTAAATTGTCTAAAAGATGAAGATGAAATCAACTTCAATCACCGGAAAATGGTATTATCAACAACCCAACATTCGATGTAAACTCAAAATGTATAGATAGATGATTAGTCACAAATATTAAAAGAACCAATGGATGATGAACCATGTAAAAAGTAAACACAACATGAAAACATAGATGTAGAACAATCTAAAGCTAATTCAATACAGATAAGTTTTCCATGTCCAGAAATTAAATGAGAGCCAATGATGACATTGTAAAGTCTACACAAGGACTAAATCCAAAAAGTACATTGCATCCCATATTATATTTTCAAAATGATAAGTCCATCATCAGGTTCCAAAAAGAATTTCCCCTATTCCTAGGTAAGCACTACTATTTAAACCAAATTCATAGTGTGTTTCTCATATCATACAAGATAGAGAAAGATCTATTTTATTAAAGAATTTACTAAAAAATAACCATAAATATAGGTCTGTTGGGATAACTATTCAAAATAGTTACAAGATTCAAATATTCTTGAAATTGTTTCTCAAAAACGAAATTACAAGTTTGTTGTATTCCCAACTATTAACTTGTTCAATCAACCTTTGCACATTGATCTGTTGTACACCTAAGAAAAGAGAAAAACATAATCTAACTTAGAAAACAATAAAACAAATAAATTAAAAGACAAGCTACATAATCTATGATTATGTAGCTATTCTAAATAAAACCAAATATAAACAAATTTAGTTATCATTTAAACAATCCAAACGTGAATTTTGAGAAGAATGTTTACCAATTAAACCTTTGAAAAGGAAACATGAGACAATTATGAATTTACAACAACGTTGAAATTGGTGGAAATTTTTATGATAACATCCCCTGACCTCCTGAAACATTTGTTGGCCTTGGGCGAGTTTGATTGGATGTTATCTCTCAGCTCCTCATTTTCATTTTCCAAAACTAAATTTCAAGACATTACTTGATTTAGTTGAGCTTGTAGATAAGGGATGTCTTGGTAATATCGTTGGATCCAATCAAAACAACCTTCACAATACACATGTTTTAGATTTGGAAGTGAAAAAGTTTGATCTCAGTCAAATGGTTTACCCTGCTCCATAATATTTTTCAGGTCATACTAGATACTTGGAAATCCCTCTTGATCCTTTAAAAAAGGAGGCAAGTTAGACACAAAATCATATCGAGGTGAATTTATTTTAGCGGGATCAGAGCTGGTATCGGCAATAGAGATCGGGTCTTCAATATCACTAGTGGTGATGGGATTTTCATGGTTATGATGTCGATTCTCAGTCATCCTAGAAAGAATTCGATCATTCCTTTTGTTATTTAAATCTAAATCTTGAACCCTATGCATTTTTTTGTTTTCCCTGGCTCTTGATTTTAGTTTTGTTTTCATCAACCAGATCTTGCTCAAGATTAGGGGCGACATATACCTTACCCCTTAATTTATCCAACACTTCCTCTAAAGACTTATTAGGGATGAATTTGTGCCTCTGGTGTGTGTCTCTGATTGATTGATGAGAATCAACAAGGGTTTCAGTGAGTAACACATGGTCTTCTGCAACTTGTAATTCGATATGAAGATCTTGCAGAGAATGAGTCGATGTGAAAGGGACGGTAGAATCTTCAACACACAGTGGTAAACTGTTGATGGGTTTAGTGGAAATGAAACAAAACCATTCCTAACCAGGAAAATTTTCCAGCTATCTCCTACCTTCGACAAATAGGAAACAGCCAAGACTCAGATCAAGCCATGGTGAAAAATACTAGATTCTGAATTGGGGTTTTGTCTCTGATAGAATCTGGCCATCTTTTGTAGGCTTTTAAGAATATAGAAAGGCATGCTTAACTTAAACCCTAAGAATATCATTAACAGGTGCACATGAAATAAAAATACCAATCCATATCGTCCCTCACAAGTGACGAATTGCTTGATAATCATAACAAGCCATGCCATCGAGGTTTGAATAGATTTATGGGTGTACCTTTAAATTCGTAGTGTGACTTCCTATAAATCATCAACAGATGCCAAGGAATACCTTCAATTTTTAGGTTTTTGAATGAACGATCTCCTTCTCGTGATAGGCTCATGGCTTTTGTTATCGATTCCTCACTGACTTGCAACTATAAGTCACCTGTTTTGGCTCTAGCACCGTTGAAGGTATTGGCGAAATCTTGGGCGATTTCAAGATTAAAACCCTTGAACGAATGTATAAAATGAACCTGTCCAAATATTGTGAGATATTCCACAGCATCATCGTGGGAGAGTAGATTCTGTGATCCATTCGTCTCTATCCTAACTACAGGAGCCATAGACTTGGTTACGATATACCAACAAGTGTAGAAAGGAGGATTATGTGTTTGGAACAACCTGATACGAATGATACGTTTTACATTTTCAAAGGTGACCCAAAAACTATGATTTCGAGAGGATGAAACCATGACTACCACTTTAGTTGTTGATTAAACCTTGAACCAGAGGAAAAACACACTCAAAAACCACCTCTTATGCTAAGAACCTAACCCCAAATTATGAAGCACCATCAAATGATGCAATGAATGCGAGCTTAGGTAAGAAGAACAAGGGTGTAATAGTATCAGAGCACGACTAATAGCCATGTAATACAGTGATTATAATTTGATATGATGATCAAGGGTAGCATTCAAATTATAGATTTATATAATAGTTTTAGAACTAAAAACTATCATGAAGGTGTAAAGTGACAATCAAAACATTATTTGAAAAACGATCAAGGCAAGACATAAATCAAACATGATTATCTCATATCCTAATGCTATAGAGACACTCACAAAACGATATGTTCAACACTCTTAAAGGATTTTGAGATCATAGGTATTTCAAAGGCTCGTCTAATTTTATAAGGAGAAATTTTTAGCATTTGTATGATGTGTTTATACCAAGATTATTTCAATTTCATGATTAACAGTCATGAAATTAAAAAAAAAAAAGTAAACGAGAAATTTATTGAAGAAAACATAAACTCAAAAACACACAACAACCAATCAAGTGATTCTTCAAACAAAAATCATAATTGAAATCTTCGCATACACAAAGAGGCAGCTAATACAAATTATTTTTTGTCAAATTTTGTGTTTTGAATATCGATGAAATGACATGAATATTTGGCTGCCAACAAGTACAAAGAATATCAAGACACAATGATCAAAATTTCTACTATAATTTGTTGAAATATGTCTCTCAACCTTTGAATCCTACTACCTTCAATAAGACCCTGCTATCAACAAAAGGGTTAGGAATTTAGGATAAATCAGAATGAATGAAAAATAATTGGTCTCACAAGTACAAGAGCAGACCTTTATCAAAAGTTTATTTCCATGTTCTCTCCCCCTTTTGTCCCTTCTTCTGATCATCTTTTATTTTTCTCAAAATAAGTTGTGGTAGTTCCAAATTGCCTTTAGTTAAGTCATAAATGACTTAATATTAGTTAGGGACAAATATTAAATAATCATAATAATAGATAAAGGGTAAATAAATAATAACTAATAGGTGGGACCCCTAATTACCTTAAGTCCTTTTAAGTTTTGATTTCCTCCTTGTCGCTCCATAATTTATTTAAATAATAAATCATGCTACCACATAGATATACACATAATCAATCACTTTGGTTAGACCCTTGTATATATATATATATATATATATATATATATATATAGATATATATTAACTTGATGTCCAAAAATAGAAACATAGTGCCATGTTGTCCAAAGGAGATTGAGACATAGATAAATTGTCCACCATATAAATATCAAAAACCATATTTATTGTGAGAAGTCGTTTGCCTCTTTTCACTGCTTGCTGACTCTTTTGGTTTGTTTGTTGAGTTGGTCTTCTCAGATTGTGGTTGATTGGATACTTGAGGGTAAACTTCATTGAAGGCTCATGAGTGTTCATCATTTTGGTGAGCATGGGAGGTGATTGACTGAGAGGAATCATTAGATGACTTAGAATGAGTGACCACTTTTTTTCCTTTACTTGATTTAGGCTCATGGATATTTTTTTATTCTTTTTCTTGCATGTGAGGATTGAACAGGGGATGAAATGTGGGAAATTTTTTGAGCATGTTGGTTGAGTGGAGGTGGATACGGAAATGGTAATTAAACTACAGGCCAGCCATTACGATGATATGCAGGGTGATGAACAACATCCTTCCAGCCATCATTGATAGGGACCTATGGTTTCAGGGATACAAGAGTTGGAGCATGAACATTAGAAATATTAGGATGAGGATGATAAGGAGGTATTTATTTTTGTGTATGTGGATGAAACACTCATTATCCTACTATGTTAAAGAAACCAGCTTGAAATAGTTGATTTAATTCTTTAGGATCAACATCAAAATGTATGGAGAATATAGTTCTCATGTTACCTCTCTGCCAAAAAATATTTTTTCCTCTACCTCTGTCTTTGCCTCTATCATGGCTTCCTCTGCTGAAGAAGCTCATTGTCTATAAGAAAAATTATATCAGTATATGAAACAAGAAATACTAATCAACCATCAAATCACTTTTCCTAAAGATAGTTTTAAAACATTGGATCCTATCAGTCAACACACACGCATGCATGCAATCAATCCATTACTCTGCATAAATCATCATAATCAACTTGTTTGATTTCATTTCACAATTGTCATCATTTATAATAGGGTTATTCAATGATATATGGGATATGATTGGATTGTTGGAAATATTGTCATTGATGTCAAGAATCGAAGTGATGATGTCAAAACAATGTGCAGAGATTGAAAGAGCAAACGGGAGAAGTGAATACTCTAATGATCGCAGCTCATAAGGAATAACACATTGCATAGAGAGGAAATCTGTGTTTATTGTTGATCACGATAGGATCAACAATGTTCCTATGATCTGAAGATGGAAGAAGTGCATTGCAGAATGCAGTTGACCATTACACAGGAAAAGGTTGAGAAGTTGAACAATGTGCAGAAAAGGCGAGAAGCTTCAGTAGTCGTCCGATCAAGAAATTAACAACATTGATTGTCTCAAGTAATGGGATTTATCCCACACTGGAAGCATGAATAAACACATATAGGTTTATATACACATCTCTCTCCATAGCTTATCAACGCGTAGTACAAAGGTATGGTGGGGGCTCTAGGTGTTTGGACTCCACAAGAAGCTCACCAGCCTGGAGCACAGGACGACCTGTCAGGCCCCCTACCTTTTGGTCAAAGTGACAATGACTATCGATATGATGACGAAGGATCTTGACCGTTAGATCTGGGAGAAGCTGCATGATAGTTAGTTGTGAATTCCTTCAAAACTCTGAAATCGGAGGATTTGGAGTGTCTAGGAATCAAGGATTCTGAACTCACGAAGTCCAAAATCCCGAAGAGATCCTAGTTCTCAATTGGAAGGAGGGCACATGGCATAAGATCAATAATTTGGGGATTCATGATTCAGAGAATCAATGATGAGAGTTGTTCAAAACCCCGAAAGCCAAAGCTTCGAAGTCGAGGAGGAAGACATGTATCAAGGTCCACGTCATCACAAACCACGTCAACAGAGCACATCAGGAAGGACACTTGGCTCAATTAGAGAGTGACAAGTGTCAAGTTGAAATTGTCATTTCAGGCACATGTAATTCATGAATCAGAGTGACACATGGCACCTACTCGGCACGTGCCAAGTCATCAAGTGATGTCAATGAGTTTACGCCACTATGGGAGTCTTACTTTGAGATATTTCACCACTAGCAAATACTCTGAAGTCTAGAATTCCCGAAGGCTGAAGTTCTAAAATACACATGAGATTAAGGGATACGCGTGAGTAGATTGACAGCTTATGAGATTTGACATGCTGGAAGTCACGAAAACCCAAAGGGAAAAGTGCTGAAATTATGATAGCCATCCATCTCAGTGGGTAATATGAGCCATCTGATCTGACCAACAATTTCATGATCGAGAATTTTGAAATATTGGAAGTTATGAAGACCCATAGGTCGAAATTCTGAAACTTCGACAACCGTCCATCTCAGCTGAAGATCGAATCATAATCAATGAAGTTGATAAATATGATTAAGTCATGGCCATTATATTAAATAATAAAATAAGTAATATGAGTCATCCGATCATTTCGGCGATATTGTATTCGAGAGTTTTGGTATGTTGGAAGCAACAAAGTCCCGAAGGATAAATAACCCGAAATCCTGTAAGTCGCTCATCTTAGCGAGTAATTAAATCTTGACCGTTGATTTTAAGGAAGTTCTCAAGTGCTTGTTTGGTCTAATTGCCTAAGTGTGAGGTCACCATCGTTGTTCATATGGTAAAAAGGTTTAAAGGGGAAGAATGTAAGTCACTTAGTTGGTAATCCAGTGGTTCTGTAAATCTTGATCATATGAAATGGCTTGAAGGAAGTGCCTCTGTAGAATTTGGTTCCTGTGAAAATAACCGAGTTTCGAGATCAAGTTTAAAGGATGAAATTGATCCATATATGTGATCAATTTATGAAGAGTCTTCATGCTAAAAATAAATAAATAGTAGTTAATGATTATGGTGAAGCTAATTGAAGAGGTGCGATGGTCCAAATGAAGGGACATGATGCTTCACACTCACACTATTTTGAATAATATATATACATGAAAGAGTGGGATAAGAATGGTGTATCTGCAGTCCAAATCAGAAGATCAATAGCTAAAGCAGATTCCAGGAAGAAAAGCTAAATACCTATGTATTAAGGGTGGTTGGGTGGAGTAAGGGCAGGTTGGTGCCTGCAGAGCGAGTTGATGCTTCCTTGTCAGTTGTAGTTGAATAAACAGGGGGTCGTAGACTCCTACCAGTTGGTTCTGGTAAAACATGGTGTGTGTGCATCTTGATCAGTCAGTGCTGATCAAAGAGGAAGTACATCTTCTGTCTATGTAACATGTAAAACATTTTTTGCAGTTAATAGAAAAGAGTTTGTGGTTTTCCCATTTGGGTTCCACGATAAAATACCGTGTTAAGATTTTGTTTGCATTAATAAATAAAAATTGATATAATTGTTGTGTCACTGATTCACCCCCCCCCCCTCTCGGTGACAAAATCCAATCCTTCACGGATTTTTAATGAATGAAAAGTGGTATTATGAAAAGGGAACAATGATTATTGTTCTAGAAACAAAATTAGTTCATAACATAAGATCAACTTTTATCATATAATCATCTTTATTTTACTGAACATTTCACCCAATATTGTTCATTGTTCCAATGTTCTTATATGAAATATACCCTTTACCAATATTTCCAAATTAAAGAGCTTTCACACAATCACATCATCTTTTGAAAATAGAGCATAGGGATAATAAAATGATTTTGGGAAAAATGAGGGGAATTATAATTTGTGTAAAATGAAATTATGGATGGGAAATGAAAATGATGAATGCTCTTTTTGCAGACAGCTTATCATTCCATCAATCAGAAACCAATGTGAATAACTCAATACCTCAAATGAAACATTGTAGTTGATTTGTCTTTTAATTCCTTGGAGATTAATTTGTTGATTAAAATAAATTAATAAATGTTCCATATAATTGCACTCAATATATTCTTGTATGAAAAAACATATCTAAATTCTTTCAAAGTATATTAGTTCAGACTTTGTGTTTATTAGATATAATCCATCCATAGAATTCAAATATAACAACAAAGTAGATTCAAACCAATGTCAATCAAATTGAGAATAATGGAGGGTTTGATCATTTTCCCATATATTGAATTTTCTTGAACTAATTCTCATATCTGTGGTGCTTCATATACCATGCCATTTTACATATTCATATATATTGGTAATTAAGCAAATGAAGAAAGCTAAGTGCAATCAAAGTTGGGTTTTCTTTTAAAAATAAAATATTTGTAATCGTTCACAGTTTCCATCAACATGCCAGAACCATAATCCAATCAATATGAACCCAAGAATACAATGTTGGGCTATGCACATGCTTGTAATATCATCACCCAATTCCCATACAAAATTTCAAACTCAGTTATGTGCATAGAATGAATTTATTTGCAGAACTGAATATCAATAAGAAGACCCAAATGAAACTAAATAGAGGATTTTGGATCCATGCTTTTAGACATAAAGAAAACTTCTCAAACCATTTCTGAATTCGTAAATAAGAGAAGGTCGAGACACAAGGGTAGATGAAAACCCTACATTTTCGAGCTCCTTTGGAAATATAGGAACCATAACTCAACCGATACCAAGATAGAAAGAAAATAAAAACCCATATGAGCAAGAGGCTAATCAAATTTAAATAGGTTTGAAACTCATTCATATTCCCAACACATGTTACAGTCAAACCAGACTGTCTCTATATAACACAATGTGCCCTAACATTTGTTCTAAAATTCATTTTGAACCAAATATAGAAGCGGTCGAAATCATGGTTTTTTTATATAAAAAACCATGGTGCACGATACTGCATTACAGCCTATTATCTCCTCAAATAATACAGTAAATCTTGTATATTTAGGTGATAGGTAGTCATTAATAATGCCTTTCTAATATTTTTAAAGGTTTGTCTTTAAGAGATGGAGTTTAGAATAAAGTCTCAAAAATCTCTGGTTCGGGGTTTTTATTAAAACACAAGTTTCGGTAGCTAAGTGTCCCTACAAAAAGCTACTTTAGCTACCAAAAGCCTTAGCTTTCAGTAGCTAAAACCCAAAAGTCGAAGCTGTGTTAACTACCGAAAGTGCCAAAGCTGAAAAGTAGCTAACTATTTCATCACGCGCCCGAATAAATGGAATAAAACAGGTGTTATCTTTGCAGCTAGTCAAAGTCTTTAACACGCCAAGTCATCAGGTCAAACAAAGCCACATCTAAGCCACAAGTTATGTAAATCAAAGCATCAGCCTAGCATGCACTACAGTTCATCAATACGCTGAGAGTGGTGGAATTTGTAAATGGCTATTTCATCCACACATATCGAGATTGTGTGATATGTCCCATAAGAAAATGAAGACAACAGACAGATGCCAGATCGTGAGCAAGACATGTAGGATCCAAATGTATCCACCAAGATTTCAGGAGCAAGGCGTTATTGAAGAGATTGAGGTCTTTCACCGAAATCAGAGCTTCCAGTTCATCAAGCATGTCGAGTTTTGGAAGAGTTTGATTTTGCAGACAAGGAATGTGTGGGCAACAAATTTGGTTGAATGATCGAGGTTCTCGATTTGTTTTTCATGAAGGACAAGGATTTGTGGAATAGAAGCCAAGTCATTGTGATTCTCATGCAAATTTATTCGCTACAGATCCGTTTTTTGAAAGTTATAGGTTTCGATGGTTAACAGGCCTAGATTTTGCCTCTCTTAACCACCGAAAGAAGATCTTTTCAGTGGTTAACAGGCCCAGATTTTTCTCCCTTAACCACCGAAACCTGTTACATGGCAACGAAGGAGTATTTTTGCATAGATCAAGGTTTTATTAATCTGAATCATTTGAAAACACTTGTAATGGATATATGTTGAATTATAGAGTTAGATTCAATATCCATTTTTGGTGTATAAGGATTAGAAAAGGTATCCAAGTTGTTTTTGGTACCTATTTTGGTGGCAACAAATTAGGGTTTTTGCACAACTCAACAAATTCGAATTCTATCTCTTGGAAGAGTCATCAATCAGCCTTGGGAGGCTATTCTGCACTGCACAAGGACTCTAGTACCTCTGAAGACCATCATATATGGAATTGACCTCATCTTGAAGATCTTTCCCTATTTTTTGTAAATATTGTTTTGACTTTCTGTATTTAGTAAATCTGATCCATTAATTCAGGATCTAGATACTGTGATGTAAAAGCTATAAAGATGAAAACAGATGGTGAACTCTAGGTTCAATCCTGGATACATTTTGGCTCATGTACTTAGACTCTTATCTTGATATGAATCACAGTCTTCTTTTGCTAGCAATGTTAGATTTGTTCATGTGTTGCATTACTCTGTACTTTGATTCAATTTAGCTCAGCTTTTAAGAACTGTCATCTTCTTATTTAGCTCATGAATTTGAATTAAAGGATCTCTTACTATCTTGTATGATCTTGCATGTTAATGTACTTGGTTATCTAGATTAGTGTTATTCATACCCTATTTCAATTAATCTGTCTGATCATTGATTTCTAAAAGCACTGTCTTATTCGAATGCATGATAAGTTGTTCTTCTCATTAGCCACTGAGTTATCCCATTGATCCAAGCATATCAAATTTATCTTTTCTTAAGTTACCAAGCATCTTTGGCTTACAACCCCAAAGCGTTTCTTGGAGTGATAACAAATTGGCATCGTTGTCGAGGAGAGGAGATTGAAGCTCATCTTCCTTGGGAGACGACATAGATCCATCTTTGATGATAGACAAAGCTTGGACATATACTTGGTTGTAATCATCTATCTAGCGAATCCATTGGAACAAAGTGGCTCTGAAAAAGAGCTCATGCCAGAACAAATTCATAAAAGCCACCAGCAACACCTATTATTGATCCAACAAAGATTATTAGAAGATGAAGCAGCTGCATTTGAAATCTAGGTACCAGATCATCAGTTTGCTTCATGAACTATTGTTTTTCTTTATCAGTTCTTTCATGTTATTTCCTTCGTGGATAAAGAGGATCATTTTATGTTTTGTATATTTAGAAAACCATCATCCTTATTATATATACCCTTCTTTAGAAGAAGAAATCCTGCAGCCCTATATTGTAGATGTTGATTCAATATCCTCATCACAACCTGTTCCTAAAGATGAGTCTAGCATTCCCATTCTTCTTGAATCTGATCACCCTTCTGACTTTGTGAAGATTGAAATTGATTCCAAACCTATTGAGAGATCAATACCTTTTGGCATTACTGATGAACTTGATCATCAACCTGTTTAGTCCACTGCTTTTCAAATTAAAATTAGAACGAAGATGTTCAAGCCTTTAAAGCTACCCTCTCTTCTTCATCCTTATCCTAATAACTGTTATGAATATATCCCTTGGTTTTCCAGTGAGAACCAAGCTTTGGCTGAGAGGCACTTGGGATCCTTTTTGGATTTTATCGATCGTTTTCAGATTGTTCATGAAGATGTCATCATGAGATATTTTGCTAAAACTTTAATCAGATACGTTGTTGTTTGGTTTAAAAGTTTGAGAACTGATTCTATTGGTTATTGGATCGAGTTCTCCAATGTATTCATTAAGTATTGGGGTGATCACAAATCACCGGATCTATACCTTGCTGATTTTTTATGCCTTGAAGAGAGAACATGGTGAATCTTTGCCTGTTTTCAATCGGAGATTTTACAGCAGCTTTCATGACATGCCTTTAGAGATCTGGCCTTTAGAAATAGCTTCCATGATATATTATGTCATGGGTCTCCATTCAGAACTTTCCCTTCTTCTATTAGAAAGGAAATCTTCATCATTAAGTGTTTTGTTCGAAGATGCTTTAGAGGTGGAAGAGAACATTTGTGCTTCAAGGAGAATCCCATAATAGGTTGAGGTTGAAAACCATTGTCTACTTGGACCAACAGAATGTCAGTTAAGCGCAAACTTCGAGCAAGAAGACAATGACTATGGGGCAGTTTTAGAACAACAACAAACAACTAGAATCATCTCAGATTGTGAATCAGATTCCTCAACATTGGCAGAGTTTTCCAGAGACAGGTACTCGAGTAAGAATGATCAGTTTTCAAAACCTGTTGTACCCATGGTAACAAATGACTACATAGACAATTACATGTTTATATCTGATCATACATTTTTTTATTCAAACCATGCTCTATCATCATCCCTGAGCGTTGTTCTGAAGAAGAAACCATAATGTTTAATGATCACAAGGAAAGCATAAAAGAATTAGAAAATCATAAATCTTTTAGCAAAGGAACAGTCATGGTTGGACATGAACCTGCTATAAATATGCAATTCCTTCTCGAAGTTTAGCATGTTTTAGAGATGTGTCTAAAAGACCCAGTGGAAGCCTTCATAGAATCATATGTTTCAGGGAAGATGGATTTTTTAGATTTTTTAAATTTGTTAGTTTTTCCAGAGGATTTTGGTGTTGTAAATAATTTTTTGTCACTACTGTTGCATTTCAAGCATCAAATATTGATCAGTAAGGATGATGAAATCATTTCAGTATTAAAATTAATTGGATGGTTGCTATGGAAATTTGCCTTTACTTAACCATTTTGAGAAACTGGTTAGTGTAGAGTAGGATAGGAAATAAGCTCGCTCTCGAGCATTTGTTTTCTTCCATTTTTGCAGCAAGTGTATCAGTCAGCTCGTATGATGAAGGCAGGCTTTTGAAGATGCACATAAATAAATTGTAAAAGTTTTGAAAGATTTCAGAAAGAGGTGAGACAGCTGACTCCATAGCTCAATGGTAAAACTACTGGCAAGATACAGGTTTGAAGAGGAACAATTGCACAGGCCAGATGACTCCATGCCTAATGCTAAAGGCTACTAGAACTTCTAGGTTCTTGGAAACCTCCCAGGGAGGTCTCCATCCCAGTTGGAGCTAGATGTTATCTCCTCAAATAACACAGTAAATCTTGTCTATTTAGGCGATAGGTAGTCATTAATAATGCCTTTCTAATATTTTTAAAGGTTTGTCTTTAAGAGCTGGAGTTTATAATAAAGTCTCAAAAAGCTCTGGTTCAGGGTTTTTATTAAAACATAGGTTTCGGTAGCTAAGTGTCCCTATGAAAAGCTACTTTAGCTACCAAAAGCCTTAGCTTTCAGTAGCTAAAACCCAAAATTCAAAGCTGTGTTAACTACCGAAAGTGCCAAAGTTGAAAAGCAACTAACTGTTTCATCATGCACCCGAATAAATGGAATAAAACATGTGTTAGCTTTGCAGCTGGTCAAATTCTTTAACACGCCAAGTCATCAGGTCAAACAGAGCCACATCTAAGCCACGAGTTATGTAAATCAAAGCATCAGCCTAGCATGCACTACGGTTCATCAATACGGTGAGAGTGGTGGCGTTTGTAAACGGCTATTTCATCCACACATATTGGGATTGTGTGATATGTCCCGTAAGCAAATGAAGACAACATACAGTCGCCAGATTGTGAGAAAGACATGTAGAATCCGAACGTATCCACCAAGATGCCAGGAGCAAGGCGTTATTGAAGAGATCGAGGTCTTTCATCGAAATCAGAGCTTCCAGTTCATCAAGCATGTCTAGTTTTGGAAGAGTTTGATTTTGCAGACAAAGAATGCGTGGACAACAAATTTGGTTGAATGATCGAGGTTCTCGATTTGTTTTTCATGAAGGACAAGGATTTGTGGAATAGAAGTCGAGTCATTGCAATTCTCATGCAAATTTATTCACTACAAATCCATTTTTCGAAAGTTACAAGTTTCGGTGGTTAACAGGCCTAGATTTTGCCTCTCTTAACCACTGAAAGTAGATCTTTTTGGTGGTTAACAGGCCCATATTTTTCTCCCTTAACCACCGAAACCTGTTACATGGCAGCGAAGGAGTATTTTTGCACAGATCGAGGTTTTACTAATTCGAATCATTTGAAAACACTTGTAATGGATAGATATTGAATTATAGAGTCAGATTCAAGATCCATTTTTGGTGTATAAGGATTAGAAAAGGTATCCAAGTTGGTTTTGGTACCTATTTTGGTGGCAACAAATTAGGGTTTTTGCACAACTCAGCAAATTCCAATTCTATCTCTTGGAAGAGTCATCAATCAACCTTGGGAGGCTATTCTGCACTACACAAGGAATCTACTACCTCTGAAGACCATCATATGTGGAATTGACCTCATCTTGAAGATCTTTCCCTATTTTTTGTAAATATTGTTTTGACTTTCTGTATTTAGTAAATCTGATCCATTAATTCAAGATCTAGATACTGTGATGTAAAAGCTATAAAGATGAAAACAAATGATGAACTCTAGGTTCAATCTTGGATACATTTTGGCTCATGTACTTAGACTCTTATCTTGATATGAATCACAATCTTGTTTTGCTAGCAATGTTAGATTTGTTCATGTGTTGCATTACTCTGTACTTTGATTCAATTTAGCTCAACTTTTAAGAACTGCCATCTTCTTATTTAGCTCATGAATTTGAATTAAAGGATCTCTTACTATCTTGTATGACCCTGCATGTTAATGTACTTGGTTATCTAGATTAGTGTTCTTCATACCCTATTTCAATTACTCTATCTGATCATTGATTTCTAAAAGCACTGTCTTATTCGAATGCATGATAAGTTGTTCTTCTCATTAGCCACTGAGTTATCCCATTGATCCAAGTATATCAAATTTATCTTTTCTTAAGTTACCAAGCATCTTTGGCTTACAACCCCAAAGAGTTTCTTGGAGTGATAACACAACCCATCAAAACCTACGAAAGTAAAGACAATAATGCACTTCGTAGATGAGACTTCATTCTCACATTCATTCAATGTTATTTACAATATTTTTAATTTCCATATACAACACAGAGTCACACTATAAACATACACACAGTATGCAAATAGACTAGAGCCAACATCCAAAATTATCGGAGCAGAGTAAACCATTTGATGCTAGAAGAGTCCAAAGTTCTCGTACCTGTCAAAGTTATTTAAATAGAAACGATAGGGACAACCAATGATTGCTATCCAACCACCATCACAATCCTAAAATCCAAAACCCTCGACTAACAGCACCAGAGTATTTCCAATCAAATGAAAATGTGAAGAGGTGGTATACACCAGGAGGGAAAACCAATGGAGAGTGCAATAAATCTCATTTACTTCACATCTCCTCTGAAATTGGATGTCTGGAACCCAAAACTTGTCAACTTTTCCATTATAACCATCAACCAATAAGATTTTACAGTATGGAAAACATTAAAACACCATCTCATATTCCAAATTCAATATTTGTAATGTAATACCCATGCATTCAAAGTTGTCGAACATGAACTTATAACATATCCCAACAATGAATGATTATACCATATACACAAGGCTTAGTAAAATACCATATTTACCAACGATGCCAACCACATAATCAAATGTTGTATCATATGATAACTCTACCATATGTGAACTTTAAAATAAGTCAAGTTTATCCATATAATAGCCTCATATGATATTGAACCTTTATATAATCACCAATGTTGTTATATGATATATGTACATAAACAAAAACTTAACTATTCCTTTTGACATGTCATACACTTACAAAAACAAGTTCAAACGCTTGTAAATGTGACTAACATAACACTTAAGTGATGGATTTCATCTTATTTTCTTTTTCACATGCGACGATTTTCTTGGCGCAATGAAATATAAGGAAAAGCGCAATTTTTTTTCAAAGAAATCATTCATGCATAGAATACCAGAATGTAGTTATGTCATAATTCCATTCAATTGTTTTGTGAGATGCATTTTTTAAAGGAGAAAAATCAACTTAATATGTTCTTCTTCTTTTTTTTCTTCAAGGAGTCCCACGTATTAGTTATACTATAATAATAAAATTAATAAAATATGTTTCATTGCAATTATTTGCATGAAGGATCCAGTTGTGCTTTTTTGCGTCAATAATTGGCGACTCCACACAGAAATCTGCTTGCAGTAGATTAGAACTCATGAAATTTGGTTTTGATGAAGTAAGTATGGGTGGATAATGACGTAATTGATGATGGCCCAAAGAAATAGAGAAGTATAGGGGAATAAGAATGGAAATTTAAATGATATATGAACTGGGAATTCATGGAGAAATTCATGAAAAGTGATATGCATGAGGGGGTTTGGTCATGTTAGTATAACAAACATAGAGACAATAAGTATTCACTTGGGTATACAATTTTTACTGAAGCTTAAGATTTTCTGCAAAAATAAAAAGGTTTCTGATATGCTCTTATTGGAAAACAATATGAATGGTAGAAAGAAAAAGAAGAAAAGGGAAAGAGTCATGACCAATGAGCTTATAGAAAAGAATAGAACTGAAGGTACATGTAACTATTTCAATCAGCATTAAAATGAAAAGAAAATCATAATATCTTTGTTATGTGTTTGTTTTAGAGTTAATTGTGTTATCACCCTATAATTTCCCAAGCCGAGGAGGAAATCGACAGGGGTAACCACAAAACCACTTCGATCCTTGGATCTAGCCCTCCAAGACTCAGAGAGGGATCTCTCTGTCAAATTTAGCTTTGTATGTATGGAATGTTAGGCTAACTATTAGGACAAAAGGTTTTTTTTTTAGAGTTTCTGGTTGAGACATTGAAAGGGCCATTGGGAAAAATGGAGTCAAAAGTCAAAGTGATTAAATGAATGGATAACTGAGACAAAATGTAACGAGGCAGGGTAATCATGTCAGTGGATCCTTCGAGATTATAAAATGGGAAAGAAGAACAGATCTAAGTTCATTTCAAATGCAGAGCAAAGCTTATCTAAATTCTACATTTCAAACTTGGAAGAAAACATAAATATTGTTTCGAGCCAGCATAGGGTGTGTTCGTGCTCTTTTCGTCAATGTGTGAGCAAAAAGTGAGCACTTACATGCCTAGTTGGGCTCTTCTAGTCATGACAGCTGTAATGCAAAAGGTTAGAAAGAAAATAGTAAAGGTATGAACAAGAATTAAACAAGAACTAA
>ML779424.1:2042880-2058107 GCA_009831015.1 Picea engelmannii
TTTGATGATGTTGAGTTCTTGTCGCCCTGTGCGGACGAAATTTCAGTGATAACAGGGTGTTAAGAAAAAATCCTGCACATTATCTTCTCATAAACAATACAGAAAGAAAAATCATGTGAAACAAGGGAGTAACAAGTTACATCAGGGAAAAACTTCACCACTTAAACACAACGTAAAAATATGGAAATACAATGCCTTTGTATTCATCCATAATAGTCACTTACAACCTTTGAAATTTTTTTACAGTGGATGGGGACATTTCCATGCCATCCTTGCCTGCTAGTCTAACCCCCTCTTCCTTTGAAATCATAGGATTTATAGCCTTTACATCAAAATCTAAGATCCTATAAAGAGGATTTGAAATACTAAAAATAGTACATAATCAAACAATTTCACAAAAGTAGGATCAAGTCTTATCTTAAGGGGTCAATCCCTTATCATAATCTGGTAGTCCTCAACAATCTTCAACATCTTCAGCAGTCTTCTGGGTGATGACAAGGCAAATCGAGATCCTTTTTTGGCACCTGGGAAAATCTTCAACTAAAAATAGGATAAATTTTGAGCCTTTTATCCTTTGTATTTGCCACTAAACCCTGAAAAAGAGAATGATATTTATCTATTTTAAAGTTATAATTCATTTGAAAACTTCCTCGAATGATTTGGTAGCAAACATATTCAATTTGGGAAAAAAGAATAGCATTTTGCCCATGTCCGCGCTTTCAGCAACTTATGTGCCTGAAACAGAGTAGGATAAGTTGTCGAAAGTCCTGGGATTCGGTAGCTAACAACGCCTTTTCAAACCTAGCTAAGCTGTTGAAACCGCAGGTCTTTGAATTCATTTCCAAAATTGCATAAATGGAATTTCTTCAATTTGTCTACCCTTTAGGATCTTTGTTGAGGTTCACAGTAGATTCTGCTAGAGATTCTAGATTAGGATGTGTTCTTGGCTTGGGATCTTTAAGCATTAGTTTGATCCTTAAGCATCTAACCATTTTATGTAGCTTATGATTCTCCTTAAGAAATTTCTTATTCTTCTTATGCTCCTTTACATGCATTTTAGCTAACCTTTCAAAACAATCTCTTACCTCATCTGATGTGTTCTGTAGGGTTTGATTTACTGATTTGATATGCTTGTCTAACAACTTGAGCTCTACTATCTCCTCCTTCAACTTATGAATCTTTAAATCTTTGTTGATATTCTTTTTAGTTGATGTCTCAGGTACCTCCAAAGATGGAGCTTCAACTTCATTTTCCTCTCTCTCCTCCATGGGTGTTTTAGTCTCAGAATCTGAGTATGGAAAATTCAAGACGTTCCTATTAGCAACACTTCTCTGGCCCTCTATTCCCTAATCAAAATCAAGCTTCTTTTTTTCCTTCTTAGACCTGGATGAATGGGTTGGTTGTTCTATTTGAATTGGTGACAGATCCATTCTCTTCCTCTTGTTTCTCTTTGGTATATGACTTCTTTGTAGGTGTCTTCTTACCCTTAGGCTAGATCTCTTGCTCAATTTCTCCCCAAAATAGGAGAAAATCTCATGTCTTCTCTACTCTCTGGAGTTCCTCCATCACTATAAGATTTATGAGGCCATGATGAAAAATCCTATTGTGCACTTATCAGGCTTAGCTTTAACTTGGTGTGACATCTTAGTCAATCTCTTGTGAAGGCAATGGGGTAGATTTAGATGACACTTTCCTGTAAAATGATTCATCAGTTTGAAGTGATAGAGCATGAATCTACCATATCTACCCTCATAGGGGATGTACACTTGAATTTCCTTAAGCAAATGCTGCCATTTCTCCTCCAGGTAAGACCTGGGAACATCCTTCTGCAAATAATTCTTTGAAATTCAGTCTTAAGGTAAGACCTGAACTCAATATCCTTAGTGACAATTGTTTTAAACCATCTCTCACCTTCCCTAGGCATCTTTGTTGTTACTGCAACAACGGCCTCATCAATTTGCATTACAGTTGGACCCAGGGTTACTTTTTCTCCATCAAAGCTTTGAGCAAAGGCTTCAACAACACCTTGGTGATACCCCTACAATTTCTCACAATACATGTAGCAACCTGCTTCTTTGAACATCTGGCAAATATCAGGATGAGATTCTAGATATAAGACATCATTCAACTCCTTCCTGAGAAAATTTCCTCCACTGGCCATCTGCAAAAAATGTTAATACCTACAAACAACAAAATCGGGCTAGAGTGGAAGATCAACGCTAATGTAGGGTGAAATGGAAGTCAGATGGAGGGAAATGTGAGAGGTAGACTAGAAACTATAATGCTCATTCAAGATAGAGAACGCCATATGGTTTGTTGGGCGAGTTTGATAATGAAAAATGATATTTGATGATGCCAGGGTCTCGAAATGATAGTAAGGATTTCAGATCTGATAGCTTAGGGTTTAATGATTTCTTAAAACATCAATTAAAATCATAATAAAAATGCCCATCTCGTGACCAATGATCCTCATAGACGATTTTGGCAGCACTTAAGATCATCATGACATGTGTACCGATGGCAGTTTGAGAGTTTGACGGGATAGGCTAATCGTTGGAAAAATTCTTCACTTTCGACAGCTAAGAACAACCCATGCCTGGCTTTTTAGCTGCCGAAAGTGAGAAATTTCAAAATCTTATAACAGATTAAAAACCAACTATTAGCTTTTGAAAGCTAACTTTTGAAACTTTTACATTCAAGAGTTCAAACCATCACTTGCCAACTTTGTATATGCCTGGACAACCCTTTGAAACATAGGATATAGAACTAGACCATTACTCTGAGCTTCTTAACATGAGACATTCTCAAAATGATCAGAGAAAATTTCCAAATAGGTACCTGGAGACCAGATGACTATATCATAGGACCCTAACATAGGCTCTAATTGGGGATGGAAGCTCCTTAGGAGTTGTCAAGAATCTCAGATCTTCGGCTTCGTAAATTAGTGCCTTATCCATTGGGATGATCCCACCACCTGCAACTTAGTGACTGGAAACCAGTTGATTATTCATTCTAACTTTGACTGAGTTTTGAAGTAAAATGGAAACAAAAATAAAACACATGCTTGCCCAACAAGCTTATTTGCACACCTATCTACCCTAATCTACTGATATTACTGAACAATTAAGAGATGGCAAAATGCCAATGTAGCCAATCCAATAGTTGATCTAATAACTTTGTTCTTCCACTATCTTTGATAAAACTCAGAAATAAGTCGGTTACTTGTGCTTGAGAGTAATTTCCAGCCTGGTCTTCACCACAGAGGAATTGTTAAACCTGAAAAATAGAAAAAATGTTGGAAATGGAAAAGGGTACTGTATTGAAACATTTCTCTATATAGATATCTATAGGATCAATATAGACTTGACCTATCTCCTACTATTCAAATTTATCCATCTCAAATCCATGATTTAATGCTAAGTTTATTGTTTTTACATCCTTATGCACTTTCTAACATGGATGCAACTTTTCTGATGGACTTTGAAATGATGCTCCTATTGAAGAAGACAATGAAACTGACTCTCTAATCACATCTAGATCGTAACTTATTTTCATCTCATGACTAGTAAATGAAAAAGGGTTCTGACAACATAGGTCATCCAACTGATCAGCTATTGAATCCTGAAAAGACTTACATGAATGTTTCATTGATTCACATGAAATTTCCTGGCTTTCTAGGTATTTACCCTTCAGTCTCTATTCAAGAATTTCCTTCAAAAATTGAAATGAATCAAAAACTAATGGTACAGAGTTACATTCCACTGATTCAGATTTTTCTTCGAGCTCCGAACGTTCATATGGAGTTTGAAAATCAGGAGAACATGGAGATTGTAATTTTGGATCTGAAATGGCCTCTTTATCATTAATGACATCCTTCACTATTTCATCAGAGGGTTTTTCTTCTTCACTATTTACAACTTGTTCATAAATTTTTCTCATAAATTTAAAAGAGGAAAAACATAAGGGTAAAGTTTGTACACTTACTCCGAGACTTTCTGCATTTTGATCCTTGCTGACATGATTGCTATGTACATATTGACTGTCATGTTTAAATCACAACTGATCATCTTCCTCCCAACAATATACTGTTGATTGCTTTGAAAAATCCCTCTGAATGTAATCCTCATCATACTTGGGAAGATCATCCATGAAATAAAAATCGTCAAACATACACATCATATCAGTTAATGGATCTTCTACAAGTTGAGTTGGAATTTCATCTTTGACTACATTGTGAATTGAATACATGAAACAATCATTATCCAATCCCTGATACCAAGGTTGAGTTGCAAAGTGTCTGGGAACATCAAGATTTTTCCTTTCTAGAACTAATAGGACATGTGATCTTTGAACTGCAAGTTCCTCTTTTCTGTTAATCGTTTGCATCATCTCTTTAACAGTATTCACCATAATATCTAGTTTTACTTCTGAGGACCTCACATGCTCCTTTTCTATTTTGTTTTTCCTTAATGATTCTAACTTTTCCTTTTTGTTCAATAAGTTAGCTTCCACATAAAATGCAACATTTTGAATTTATTCTAGGGTTTTGATGTTCCTTTCTCTTAATTGGAAGGCTATCTCTGGATCGGAAGCATCAAGATAATGTAAGTGAGCTAGTCCTGGGGGTGGCCTTATATCAACAGGCATTGCATGATATACCTTATTGAACCTTGTTGAAAACTGTTGCACTGTTTCTCCCGACTATCTTTTCAAATGTTCATACTCTTCTAGGATGAGAAAGATATTTCCCATGATCACCCATTGATCTAGGAAATTTTTTAAAAAATGATGGAAATTGCTAACGCTTGCAACTGGAAGATTCTTAAACCAATTTTTGACTTTACCTTGCAATGATAGGGAAAACATTCTGATGCAGACATCATCATCTTCTACCTCAATCAGATAAAGAAAATCCTCAAGACTTTGGATATGATTTTTGACAACGATCTTCACATTTTCTCCATCAAAATTGGGCAGATTATTGGTGTAATTGGCAGGGAGGTCATGGAGAATAGGAGGAAAATATAGGAGCTTGCATCTGTCTAGGATTTTTCCAGGTATAGGAGGTAAAGTAAGAGGCTTATAATTGTTTGACAACTCGGAAAAAGTAGGAGATAAAGAATGAGGCTCATGTCTCACTAGGATTTCTACAAGTGTATATGGGATGTGCACATGTGTATGAGTATGTACATGATCTAAAATTTGGGGCTTAGTCTCTTGAGGTTCATCAATTTGTAGATGATCAATATAAACTTCAGCAATATACTCTTGATTCGGATTGGAAAAAGATAGGACATAATTACAGATAAAACCAAAAATGTCTTGAATACAATTTGATCTTGAATACCTTCTCTTTTCGGGTTGCTTGGTCATGCTTCAGGTTCTTCCTCCTGTGGAGTCTTTGAGTTGGCACTATTTCTGGAGCTGATTGGAGTCGCCAGGTGAAATATTTCAGCCTTCCTGTGTCTGGTCACTGTCCACCATCAGTGATCAGATATAGAACTTGAAGTTCACTACTGGAGAAAGTTCCCTAGTATGGTCGCCATTATGTTATCACCCTGTAATTTCCCAAGATGAGGAGGAAATCGGGAGGGGTAACAAAAAAACCACTTCGATTCTTGGATCTATCCCTACAAGACTCGGAGAGGGATCTCTCTGTTAGATTTATCTTTGTTTGTATGGAATGTTAGGCTAGCTATGAGGACAAAAGGTTTGTTTTTTAGAGTTTCTGGTTGAGACAGGGAAAGGACCATTGGGAAAAATGGAGTCAAAAGTAAAAGTGATTAAATCAATGGATAACTGAGACAAAATGTAACCATGCAGGGTAATCATGTCAATGTATCCTTCGAGATTATAAAATGGGAAAGAAGAATAGATCAAAGTTCATTTCAAATGTAGCACAGAGCTTATTCGAATTCTACATTTCAAACTTGGAAGAAAACATAAATATTGTTTTGAGCCAGCACAAGGTGTCAAGAACAAATCATGCACATTATCTTCTCATAAACATTATAGAAAGAAAAATCATGTGAAATAGGAGAGTAACAATTTACATCAGGGAAAACCTTCACCACTTAAACACAATGCAAGAATATGGAAATATAATGCCTTTGTATTCATCCATAACAGTCACTTACAGCCTTTGAAACATTTTTACAGTGGATGGGGACATTTCCATGCCATCTCTCCCTGCCAGTCTAACCCCCTCTTCCTTTGAAAGCATAGGCTTTATAGCCTTTACATCAAAATCTAATATCCTATAAAGAGGATCTGAAATACTAAAAATAGTACATAATCAAAGAGTTTCACAAAAGTAGGATCAATTCATATCTTAAGTGGTCAAGCCCTTATCATAATCTGGTACTCCTCAACAATCTTTGAAATATTGAGTAGTCTTCTGGGTGATGACGAGGAAACTTGAGATCCTTTTCTGGCACCTGGGAAAATCTTCAACCAAAAATAGGATAAATTTTGAGCCTTTTATCCTTTGTATTTTCCCCTAAACCCTAAAAAGGAGGATGATCTTTATCTATTTTAAAGTTGTAATTCATTTGAAACCTTCCTAGAATGATTTGGCAGCAAACATATTCGATCTGGGAAAAAAGACTAACTTTTTTCCTGTGTTTGCGCTTTTGACAGCTTACATGCCTAAAATAGAGTAGGATAAGCTACTGAAAGTCCTAGGATTCGGCAGCTAACAACGCCTTTTCGAACCCAGCTAAGCTACCAAAACTACAGGTATTTGAAGTTGTTTCTAAAATTGCAAAAATGGAATTTCTTCAATCTGTCTACCCTTCAGGATCTTTGTTGAGGTTCACAACAACTTCTACTAAAGATTCTAGATCAGGATGTGTTTTTGGCTTGGTGTCTTTAATCATTAGTTTGATCCTTAAGCATCTAACCATTTTATGCATCTTATGATTCTCCTTGAGCAATTTCTTATTCTTCTTCTGCTCCTTTACATGCATTACCTTTCAAAACAATATCTTACCTCATCTGATGTGTTATGTAGGGTTTGATTTACTGATTTTATATGCCTATCTAACAACTTGAGCTTTACTATCTCCTCCTTCAACTTATGAATCTTTAAATATTTGTTGATATTCTTTTTAGTTGATGTCTTAGGTACCTCCAAGGTTGGAGCTTCAACTTCATTTTCCTCTCTCTCCTCAATGGGTGTTTCAGACTCAGAATCCGAGTATGGAAAATTCAAGACGTTCTTGTTAGCAACACTTCTTTGGCCCTCTATTCCCTAATCAAAATCAAGCTTCTTTTTTGCCTTCTTAGACCTGGGTGAAGGGGTTGGTTGTTCTGTCTGAACTGGTGACATAGCCCCTCTCTTCCTCTTGTTTCTCTTTGGTGTAGATGACTTCTTTGTAGGTGTCTTCTTACCCTTAGGCTATATCTCTTTCTCAAATTCTCCCCAAAATAGGAGAAAATCCCATGTCTTCTCTGCTCTTCAGAGTTCCTCCATCACTATAAGCTTTATGATTCCATGATGGAAAAGCCTACTGTGCACATTATCAGGCTTATCTTCAACTTGGTGTGACATCTTAGTCAAGCTCCTGTGAAGGTAATGGGGTAGATTTAGGGGACACTTTCCTGTAAAATGATTCATCAGTTTGAAGTGATAGAGCATGAATCTACCATATCTACCCTCACAGGTGATGTACACTTGAATTTCCTTAAGAAAATGTTGCCATTTCTCCTCCAGGTAAGACATGGGAACATCCTTCTACCAAATAATGCTTTGAAATTCAGGCTTAAGGTAAGACCTAAACTCAGTATCCTTAGTGAAAATTGTTTTAAACCATCTCTCACCTTGCCTAGGCATCTCTTTTACTACAACAATGCTGGCCTCATCAATTTGCATTACAATTGAACCCAAGGTTACTTTTTCTCCATCAAATCTTTGAGCAAAGGCTTCAACAACACCTTGGTGATACCCCTGCAATTTCTCACAATACCTATAGCAACCTGCTTCTTTGAACATCTGGAAAATCTCAAGATGAGATTCCAGATATAAGACATCATTCAAATCCTTCTTGAGAAAATTTCCTCCACTGGCCATCTGCAACAAATGTTAATACCTGCAAACAACAAAATTGGGCTGGAGTGGAAGATCAGCGCTGATGTAGGGAGAAATGGAAATCAGATGGAGGGAAATGCGAGAGGTAGACTAGAAACTATAATGTTCATTCAAGAAAAAGAATGCCATATGGTTTGTTGGGTGAGTTTGAAAATGACAAATGATATTTTATGATGGCAGGGTCTTGAAATGATAGTAAGGATTTCAGATCTGATAGATTAGGGCTTAATGATTTCTTAAAACATCAATTAAAATCATAATAAAAAACACCGAGCTCGTGACCAATGATCCTCATAGATGATTTCGGTAGCACTTAATATCATCATGTCATGTGTACCGATGGTTGTTTGAGAGTTTGATGGGACAGGCTAACTATTGGAAAAATTTTGCGCTTTCAGTAGCTAAGAACAACCTGTGCTTGCCTTTTAATCTGCTAAAAGTGAGAACTTTCGACAGCTTATAACACATTGAAAACCAACCTTTAGCCGTTGAAAGATAACTTTTGACACTTTTACATTCAAGAGTTCAAACCATCACTTTCCAACTTTGTATATGCCTAGACACCCCTTTGAAACATAGGATACACAACTGGACCATTACTCTAAGCTTCTTAACATGAAGACATTCTCAAAATTATCAGAGCAAATTTCCAAATAGGTACCTGGAGACCAGATGACTATATCATAGGACCTTAACAAATTAACAATATTTTCAAATAATAATTTATCTAGTGACTTGACTGATCCAACTGACTCTAACTCAAAAAACAAATTTCAAACCAAAAAATATAAGTAGAAACAACAAAACAAGAAACAAATTGTGCCAAAAAATGAAAGTAAAAGAAAGTATGTACATAAATGACATGGATATACAAAAGCACTGAATAGAAACCTAATAAATTCAAAACAAACCTAATCTAATCTACCCCTTCGGAAAAAGAAAAAAAATACTTACCTATTACATTTTTATATTTTTTTTATTTATGTACAGGGGAAAAGAACAACATCAACTTGGACTCAAGTAGGATGACACTTAGCATAAAGGAAAGCATCATCTATTTTGCATGCAGGGCTCACGACTGGGAATATTTTAAGAAAGGAAAGCACACTTACATGCCAACCAATAGATGCATAAGGAGATGAAAAATGACCTATCAAAACCCAAAAGTAATGACCACCAGCCTTTAAAATGTGCCAACCAATAAGATGAGTTTTGCATTTAATATTGAAAGTATTAATTGGATCAAGGACATTAGTTTTAAGTTTTGGGATTTGTATATCAAATATATGATCAAAACACTCCTCAAACATAATGTCATCTTTTGGAATCTTCCTATCGTAAATATGATCATCATAATGCAAATAAGATTCATATAAAGGATTCAAAAGCATGCCCTTGAACTCATCATTGTCATTGAAATAAAATTTGCACACATCAAGAGGGATATCAATGTTGAGATGCTTAACTTCTGATTGGAACAGTGGATTTGAAAAGGCATTAAGTACTTCAATATCTTGATTAACTTCATAAGGATATTCAAACGAAAACTCATATAGTGTATCAAAAGAGTATCCATCAGTTATATCATCATAATATGCTTTACCATAAAGGGGACTATAAAGGTCAATAGTGTATTTCTTTGCATAATCAACTTCTTCTTTGCATGCACATGAATTGAATATTTGAGGAAAAATGTGATCTTGTGGTGGGATTCATCCATTAGGTTCAAGAATGATATAATTTGGGATGTAATAAATGGATTGATCGATCAAATTATTTTCTAAACAAAGCATTGGGGTTTGAGGGCTAATATCAAGACATAGATGTTCGACTTGGATTTCTTTATTGACACATTCGTTTGGCCAAAAAATATATTTAGGATGGAAGAAATTAACAAAAACATCCTCAACCATGTCATCAAAATATTGAAGGCCGCATGAAGATACATCATCCCTTCAATCTTCTTAATCACTTTTTTCAGAATGATCATGAAAAAGAAGGATATCAGGAGCAATGTTATGTAATTCAAGATTATTTTCTTCACATTATTTGTCTTCTAAGACTTTTTCATCAGATAAATAATGATCTTGCTCAAAATTATTTTTGAAAAGAGTATCATCAAAAGGAAATGCATCGAATAATGTTTCATGATTAGGGATAACATGATCAGATTCAAAAGAGAAAGACTCATTACAAATACCTAAATTTCTTGATAAAATATCATGAGATACAAATTTATTTTTTTGACCATTCAAGAAGAGGTAAGGGTTTGCATGGTAATCCCACTTGGATTCTATGAAAAACCTACAAATCGATTGCGCATGAGGACCACCGCAAAAATAATATTGAGGAGGATTAGGTAGAGAAGGAAAGTCTAAAATGAAGTTTGTAAAAATTGTTTCTCCCACAAAATTAGGATTTGGTAATATAGACCTATACCAATATGTAATATTCCAAATATAAAATACTATGCATAACATAAATATTTTAGCATAGAAACAATTATATAACCATAACAGTACTAGAATGATACCAAAATAACACTAGAAAGAGCACCTTGATTAATGATAGCAATGTTCACTTGTCTCTTCGAGGGGGAAACCTTCAGCATAGTAGAGCTCATTACAATAATATCCAAGACAAGATTTCTCATACCCTCTATTCCTATTTATACTAAATAAATATATCCAAAAGAACAATCTAGGGAAGGTCCTTCTAGAAGCGGAAGCTTCTATTAGGTCTTCTTACATTTGACTTATTCCTCCTTATTTCTAGGCATTATTAATATTGGCCTTTATTACATGGAATTATATTATTCTACCTATGTGAGGGGTTAGGGAGGTTAGGTCCCTAACATGGCCTCCCCATTGAATAAAACGTTGTCCTCAAGGCTTAAGATGAGGAAATTGTTGTAGAATGGTGGTCGGTTTCCAAGTGACATATTTTGGAGTTGTATCTTTCCATTGGACTAACACTTCCTTAATGGTGTGATGACGGAGATGAAACTCTCGTTGGGCCAAGACTGCTTGTGGCTGCAACCATATGGAACCTTCTTCATCCAACTTAGGGAGACTAGTTTGAGTTTGGAACTTAGTTCCAATCACCTTCTTTAAGCAGGAAACATGAAAAACAAGATGGAGCTTCGACTCACTGGGTAGAGCTAACTGATAGGCCACTGATCCCACAAGATTGACAACTGTATAAGGACCATAAAATTTGGGTGCAAGTTTTTGACAGTTTTCAACTTTGAGTGACGTATGCTTATAAGGTTGTAGTCGAATAAATACCTTCAAAAAAATGTCGTTTGGAACGACCTTGATCTGCTTGTTTCTTCATGGGATTTTGAGCCATGACCAAATTGTCTTTGAGGGAACGAATAATAGCCTCTCGAAAGGTAATATTTTTTTCAACCTCGTGAACCTTCGAGACCCCTAACATATATGAGAGAACCGATGGGCTATTTTTCAATAGACTACTTCAAAAGGAGTCATGTGAGTAGTTGTATGGCAAGATGTGTTGTACCACCATTCAGCTAAGGGTAACCATTGAGCCCACCAATTTTTCCTCTCAAATGAAAAACACCTCAAATATGTTTAAAAACACTTGTTGAAAACTTCAGTCTGGCCATCCATCTGGGGGTGATAGGTAATGCTAAGATGTAATTGGGTTTCATGTAGCTTGAACAATTATTGCCAAAAAATGCTGGTGAAAGTGGGGTCTCTGTCAGAGACAATAGAATTAGGCATGTCATGAAGCTTGAAGATATTATCCATTAATATTTGGGCCACTGTGGCGGTTGTGAATGGGTGTTGAAGAGCACAAAAATTATCATATTCAGAGAGATGATCTATGACCACCATGATGACTGACTTATTGCCCGATTTAGGTAAGCCCACAATGAAATCCATAGAAATATCTCGCTAAATAGCAGGGGGAATAAGAAGCAGTTGGAGTGTGCCCGGAGCTTTGACAGTTTCTCCCTTGTTGCATTGACATACCTCACATTCATCCACAAAGGTGCGGATGTCCCATTTCATACCATCCTAGATAAAATAAAGTTTGACCCTGTTATCACATATAGTTGTCAAGGGAAGCAGGTTGCCCAAGTTCGTGGCCTGCGCAAGAAGCATCAAACTGCAACACTTAGAGCAGTCTGATATGGACTCAAATCAAGCGAGAAAGCTAGATCATATTTCAATGGCAGAGATCCTTCAGGTAGATTGGATTGATGACCATTAGGATATCAGGACCATAAGGTTCCACGAAGTTTAATTTCAGACAGAGGTTCAAAATCGTGAGGTCAATATTAGTACTCCATTTCAAAAGGACGCGTGGCGTAGGATCGACATTTTGTTGACTTGGTGAATGGAGCAGTCAAAGGGAAGAGTCATGAGGACTCATGAAACACAAAGTCACGAAACGATTTGGGCTGTCCATTTCAAAAGGACACGTGGCACAGGATCAGCATGGAGAAATTCATTTTGGAAAAGATCAAGTGAGAAATCCCGATAGTCGAGGTCCCAAAATGCCAATGGCCCGAGGTCCCAAAAATTTGATATTCATCTGGTTAGTCTGATGCGAAGGGACACATGTCACCCGATACGAGCGATCACGATTTTGCTACTCGGATATTTTAGCATGGAGCACGGTGCGAACTCGCGAAATGCGAAATTGCGAAGTGCCTGGGAATTAGGTCCACGATCATAGCCCAGGGTCATATGGAAAGCAAGGTCGTAAAGAAAAGTAAGCACCTATTAAGAAATGGGCGGCTGAAGTTGCTCGAGGAACCAATCATGGTCGTCAAATTAAAAGTGAGTCTGATCGTCGATTTCACAAGATCGAGCATCTAGATTTTTGAGATTGAATGGAGTGAAAATTCCCAAAATGCTAAATCTCGAAATTTCACAAGGGAGAATTAGGTCATGTCCCGAGGTCACATGGACCATGGAAGGGAGCTGTGAAAAAGGCTGAAGCACCCGAGTTGGTCACAGAGAAAGATTTGCACGACCTTGAGGCGCCAGAATTGACTCGAAGGAGCCGTGAGATCGTCTGGGACAATTATGGGTGTCAGGTTTTTCCCGATCCCAACAAAAGTACTTAATAGAAATGGGGAAGGTGGTTGAAACCTCATTTCACCCCATAAATGGAAAGCATGGAGGGTTTGGTCATGGAGGCAGACTGGAAGCCCAAAGTTCCCTTGTCAACGAATTCTTCTGCAAAGCCCAGCTAATCTGAGCTCGCGTCTGACAGACGAATGCCTACACAGTCTGATGGCACAGGCACCGACTGGAAGCTTTGAATATAGGGGTCTGATCATGCTTCTGGTAGTTGCAACAATTTTGAGTATATATACTCAGTTTGGATATTTTGTTATGGTCGAACGATTGAGCTAGGCTCCCTGCTATTGTAATATTTTTATGAAGAACACTAGTTCTCTGGTTATGTATTTTTTTTTGAGACATCTTGGTTAATCTAAGTCAACTTACTGATTCACGTGAATTTTTGTAACTGTATTATGATGAATGTTTGATTATAGTGTTGTTATAATGTCTTTCAGTTTCTTTGAAAATTTGAATTCAAGAGGATCTTTTGTTTGAGTTTTTTCCTCCTTAGGCTGTTGGAAGACATGATGTCCATAACAGACCTCTACACTCTCCTCACCAAAGTCTTCCCTATATTCACCCTTACTCCAACTTACTAGATGAATTTTACCAAGACCTCATTTGCTTGTGCATACTGCCCCAGTTTTTTGAGTTAAAACAATACTCTCTCGAGCCTACCCCATTTGACCTCTTTAAATCCATTAAGCGTGACATATAAACAGATGGGTACTGGGATTACCTCTGCCACAATCCAAAGGTGACTTATGGTGCTAACATTTCTGGTGTCATTGTCAGGGAACGAATTGAAGACATTTCCCTGGGATAGAACAACAAAGAAGCTTTTGATTCTAAAGGTGCATCAGATATCATAACCATTGAAGATTGCAACTGTGCACCTAGCAACTCCATTGTTATGACTCCACTGTTTCAGCTGACCCAGAGAGGATTATTAAAGAGCAAGAAATCTTTCTTAGAAGGTTTTTTGCTGTTGTCCCAGATTGAAAATCTCTCTGGGAGAACGATTATGACTAGATCTGGTCTGTGATGGTGAACAAAGACTAGAAAATTTTAGGCTATGCATCATTCACTTGGCGACTCCATGATTAAATAACCCGATGGCGATTCCATTGGTTTGAAATGGACAAGATCTTAGCTTAGAGGTTTGCTTTCTATGATTTTTCAAAAATAGTGTTGGATTACTGAGAGGGGGGGTGAATCAGTAATAACATAATTATAATCCTTTTTCTTCAAATGTTATATCAATGTAGAATTATTATCCAATAATGAGAAGTAAGAAATAAACAATCACACACATACACAGTACACCAGTGTTTTATGTGGAAACCCAAATCGGGAGAAAACCACAGAATGTTTTTTCTTATATGTCTTGAAGAATTACATTCATTGGAAGCACCAACTTCCTTTTTTTTCTAGCTACAAATGGAAGGAGGCTCCAAACCCCTAGTTTCTCAAGCTACAACCTGAGGGAAGCTCCAACTCCCTAATTCTCTGGCTGCAACCAGAAGGAGGCTACAAACCCCAATGTTCTCCGGCTACAACTGGAAGGTGGCTACAACCACCTGTCCTTGCCCTGTCCTGCCACCCTGAAGTAGAAGTAGAATGATGGAACCACTGTCACACTATCACTATGAGATATATTGATGTAAACATGTACCAATAAATCTGAACCATGCATCAACCATGCATCAACCTGTACCTCAACCTGTAATCAACCTGTAACATAAACAAGTGCATCAACCATGCACTAACCTGTAATCAACCTATACCATAAACAAGTGCATCCAACCATGTACCAAGTATGTACCAATCATGTGTCAACTACTCATCAACTATGACTCATCAATATGTACCCACATCATCAACTATACACCACATGTATGTGTGCCAACTCATCAACTACTTGTCTCAACCATGTACTCAACATGTACCACAACCAAAAGCCCTCATCAATTTCATCATCCAAATCTAATTTGTAGCTCTGTAATAGACCTGGTGTATATGATCACATTCCTGCA
>ML779424.1:2065133-2079090 GCA_009831015.1 Picea engelmannii
CTCATCACTTCACTTTATTATTTACCTTTTAAAATCTCTTAAACCACTTTGACTACTTTGACCTTTTGGGGCTTCTAGATGACATATGAGGGTCCTCCAACTTCGTAAGCCCATAACTCTCAAACCGTGAGGAGTTATGTGACGTTCTACATACCACCAAAAATTTCATGACATTTACTATCCATATAGAATAGTATTATCTAAAAATATATCATAAGGCATACCATTACCCATCAAACAAACTTGGGTCCATTACCCAAACCTGGGATCTCCAACTTCTCATGGCCATAACTCTCTAACCATGAGGAAATATGTGACGTTCCACATACCACTAGAAATGAAATGACAAACACTATCCATATAGGACATTTTCCCTGACAAAATCACTTTCCTTCATCTCATTATTCCACAATTAAGCATGGGTTCTCTTACTCCACAAAGCGTCTTCCCGTGAGGGCTTTCACCATAAGGGGACCACTTTGGAGTTCATCCATATTTACTTCTTATCAACCATGAAAAAACAATAATGAGTCATATTTACATCAAACAATATTAGGTCCATTACTCAAGCCTTTGTGCTATGGGGATTTCTTCAAGGGTTGTCATCAATGACAACCAACCTTAATCAACAAATAGTTGGTTTCCCTAACCCACTACCTAGTAAATATGAATGGGAAATTAGCCTTCCTAAATTTCAAGGAGAAGAGTGGGAAGTACCAACTGAACATTTTTTGAACTTTCATGTTTTAATCCATCGAATTCATATCATGCATGAAGATGTTCAAATTAATCTTTTCAAGTATTCATTACAGGGGATTGTTCATGATTGGTGTTGATCTCTTCCTATTGCAAGCATCAACTCTTTGACGTGTTTTCATGCAACTTTCAATTTGTTTTGTAAAGATTATTTTTCAGCTGAGTATCTTTATGAAAACTGTTGTGATGAGTTTCATTTTCTTTATATAGATTCTACTTATCACAAATACCATATTTATGATGAATCTATTATTGTGGAAGAAAGCATTTTCCATGAAGAGCATGAGGTGTTGAATGATATTCATTATGATAGAAATAATATAGAAACATCTGGCATCATATCAGACATCTCTGTTGTTTTAAGTGTTCATGAAGATCAAGATGTCTCTTCTGAATATCCCAATGTCGAAGAGAAAGTGTATTCTGCAGAAGATTTTTCTCCTGACTATGAAGCTGAGATAGATGAAAAGCTAGCAGCAAAAGCTAGGGAAGATTCCTCTTGTTTTTTCCTACTTTTTCAGAGTCAAAGGCAAAGTTTGTTTGTTGCTCTTATAAAGGAGATACAAAGGATATCCTGGTCCTTGAAACAGATGTTCTTGGCAGCCTTACTTATGATGAAGAAGTGATTTCGGATATTGGCCAAGAATAAACAACTTGCGATGGATATCCCACCGAAGATGACGAAGAGCAGAGATCTCCCATGGTTCTTGTTTATTATTATTGTGAATCTGATCCTTGGGAAAGCCATGAAAGAAAAAAGGAGGAGCCAAATGAGCAGATATCACCCGGTACCATCCAGCCCATGTATGAAAACTTTGAATTAGGTTGTGAGCTGGATATGAAGGATTTCCAAGAGAATGAAACATAACCATTTCCTTTATACATTGAAGGAAAACATTCTGTGGAAGACCAAGAGAAGAGCTTTCCCATGGGTCTTGTTTATGATGATTATGACTATGACCCTTGGGAGATCCATGAGAAATAAGAGGGAGATCCAAATGAGTAGTTTATATCCAGCCTTAAGCCTGTGAGTGGGAAACCATCACCTGAGATCAGTCAGCCTACATCAGTCATTCACTCACCTGTGCTTGCTAGAGACATCCAGTCATGTGTGAAAAGATGTGGGACAGAGCATGTTTTTTGCCACCAGCCTAGTAAATTTTCTCACTCATTCTATTATCCTGTAGGGGAATACATGGAGTTGATTTTCCTCCATGATTTGAAGCCTCCAAGTCTTTTCCCACCATTGGCATTAGGAGGAAAGTTGAAGAATGTAACCATTCTACTGACACGGTTACATTATCTGTTATCAATCACGGACAGAGTGAAGGAGCTTCCAGTTAGGAAGTTAATTGAATGGATATGGTGGAAATTTGCTTTCACCTAGCACTGTGTAAAAATCAATTAGTTTAGGAGTATATATAAATAATCTCCTTGGAGCATGTGTATTTATTTTCATTTTTACTTATTGGCCTATATTTTTCAATTGGATGTTTTGAGCTTGACTCCCTAGCCCAATGCATAAGGTGACTGGAACTTCTTGTTCTTGGCAGCTCGCAGGGAGAATGCCATCCCCTATGGAGCCAAATGTCATCACATATAGTTGTCAAGGGCAACAGTTTTCCCAAGTTCATGGCCTGCGCAAGAAGTGTCAAAGTGCAACACTTAGAGCAGTCTGATATGGACTCAAATTAAGCAAGCAAGCTAGATCAACTTTCAACGACAGATATCCTTTAGGCAGATCGGATCGATGACCATCAGGCTATCGGGACCATAAGGTTACATGAAGTTTAAAGTTAGACAGAGGTCCAAAAATTGTGAGGTCAATCTTAGCCATCCATTTTAGAAGGACGTGTGGCACAGGATCGACATTTCACTCACTCACTGAATGGAGAAGTCAAAGGGCAGAGTCATGAGGACTCATGAAATGTGAATTCATGAAATGATCTAGGCCATCCATTTCAGAAGGACATGTGGCGTAGGATCAACATGGAGAAAGTCGTTTCAGAAAAGCTCAACTCAGAAATGTCGATAGTCGAGGTCCTGAAATGTCGATGGCCTGAGGTCCTGAAGTGATGATATTCATCTGGGTCATCCAATGTGAAGGGACATGTGTCACCTAATCCGAGCGATCACAATTTCATGACTCAAATATTTTATCATGGAGCACGGTACGAACTCGCGAAACACGAAATCAAGAAGTTCCTAGGAATTAGGCCCACGATCACAGCCCGAGGTCATATGGAAAGTAGGCCTGTAAAGAAAATTAAGCACCTATTAAGCAACAGGTGGTTGAATTTGTTCGAGGAACCGATCCTGGCCATCAAATTCAAAGTGAGTCTGATCGTCGATCGGGATAGGCCATTTCACAAGATCAAGCATCAAGATTTTTGAGATTGAATGGAGTGAAAACTCATAAAATGATAAATCCCAAAATTTCACAAGAGAGACTCAAGTCGTGGCCCAAGGTCGCATGGACGATGGAAAGGATCTGCGCAAATAGCTAAATTTCTCGAGTTGGTCATAGAGAAAGAGTTGTGTGGCCTAGAGGCACCATAATTGACTCGAAGGAGCCATGATCTCATTTGGGAAAATTATGGGTGTCAGGATTTTCCCAATCCCAACGAAAGTGGTTAATGGAAGAGGGGAAGGTGGTTGAAACCTCATTTCACCCCATAAATGGAAATCATGGAGGGTTCGACTGTGGAGGCAGATTGTCATCCCAAAGTTCCCCTGTTAATGAATTCTCCTTCAAATCCCATGTTGATCTGAGATCGCGTCTGACAGAAGAATGCCCGCACAGTCTGACAGAGTAGGAACCGACTGGAAGCTTTGAATGTAGGGGTCCGATCATGCTCCTGGTAGTTTCAAAATTTTTGAGTATATATACTCAGTTTGGATATTCTTTTATGGTCGAATGGTTGAGCTAGGATCCCTACTATTGTAATATTTTTATGAAGAACACTAGTTCTCTGGTTATGTATTTGTTTTTGAGACATCTTGGTTAATCTAAGTCAACTTTCTTACTCCATCTTATTTGTCTCTAATATTGAGAGAGTTCGTGAATGATTGATTCACATGAATTGTTGTAATTGTATTATGATGAATGTTTGATTATAGTGTTGTTATAATGTCTTTCATTTTCTTTGAAAATTTGAATTCAAGAGGATATTGTGTTTCAGTTTTTTCCTCCTTAGGTTGCTGGAAGACCTGATGTCCATAGAAGACCTCTACACTCTCCTCACCAAAGTCTTCCCTCTATTCACCCTTACTCCAACTTACTGGCTGAAGTTTACCAAGACCTCATTTGCTTGTGCTTACTGCCCTATTTTTCTGAGTTAAAATGATACTCTCTCGAGACAACCCCATTTGACCTCTTTAAATCCATTAACCATGACATATAAATTGATGGGTATTGGGCTTACCTCTTCTGCAATCTAGAGGTGACTTCTAGTGCTAACAGACCCATTCATAGGTTTTGGTAAACCTTGAATGCCCAGTTGTGGGTGAGGCATGAAGTTCAGAAAGAACCATGGATTTAAGTTGTGATTGCTTGCATAAATACAAACGGCCTTTGTAGTGAAGAATTGTAAATTTACAATGCGAGAAAGAGAATCGGCCATGAAATTTTCCTTTCCCTTCTTGTAAATGATCTCATAATCATAGCCAAATAGCTTGGTCACCCATTTTTGTTGCATCGGGGATGAAATTCGTTCTTCCAGGAAATACTTGATACTCTGATGATCATTTTTTATTTAGAATTGTTGACCCAATAAATAAGGATACCATAGATCCATAACTTGCAGAATGGCTAACATTTCCTTTTCATAAATGGATTGGCCCAAATGTCATTCAGAAAGTTGTTTTCTAGTGAAGGCCAAAGGCCTGCCATATTGCATGAGGATGACTCCAATTCCTTTACTGGAAGCATCACATTCCAATACAAATGTCTTTGTGAAGTCTGGAAGTGCTAGGATAGGGGTCAAGCACATAACATCTTTCAGGGCTTGGAAGGCATGATCTACATTTAAAGTTCAAGTGAAAGCATTCTTTTTAAGGAGAGAAGTGAGAGGAGATACTATTTTTCCATATTTTCAAACAAAATTCCTATAATATCTCATTAAGCCCAAAAAACCACGCAAGCTCTTAAGAGTTTTAGGGTGAGGCCAATCCTACATAGATTCAATTTTCTTAGGATCCACTCAGACACCATCCTTGCCAACAATATTGTTATAACCCTAAATTGCACCACACATGCTTACCTGGCATCAAGCCAACTCATATCCCTTCTTTGCCAAAACTCTGCTGAACAACTCTTTGAAAATCCTCTTGTGTCAAGGCCCACGTTCCCTAACCCATTACTGCACGCATGTACATGCTGGTTGACTCACAACAGCCCACGTGTACCTAACAAAGCACGAAAAAAGGAAAGTTGTCGATGGAACAAAAAGCTATGGGTCAGTTAACTGAAACTCCTAGCCATGCATGGCCGAGGGTTCGTCCAAAACCCTAGCTCCTTCTAGCCTATAAAAGAAGGGGTAGGGGTACCATTTGGAGGAGGAAACAATATAGCGAAGAAACTCTGCCCATTTACGTAATCCATTGTCCCAACCCTTTAGCATTTCCTCATGCCAAAGGAGATTTAACGCAAAGACGTTGAAGGACAGAAGAAGAGGAGCCTAGGATCAGGTTCAAGGAGTGGTGGTCGGTCTCAACTTTTGTAAGTTGATTCACTTTCAGTAATAAAAAGAATGATTTTCCCGTCCCAAATCATAAATTGTCTATAGTTTGATTGATTTACATTTGATTTCTAACCCTTGAGTATAGAAGTAGCATGCATGCATAGTTGTTGTTTGTCTTGAGTGCAGGTCATCTTTGGAAGGAGCAACGCAAGCAAGTAGTCAAGCACAATGGAGGATCTACATCGAATGCTGGTAATAAGGTAGGTGGTCCTTTTCCATGCATTAACTGTGAAAGAGGGATTTAAATCTTGGGATGTAGGTAAAAAAGTAGTTTCTATTCGGTCAAATCTGCATGCAAGTCCGACCCTAATTTGCTAGTCCATAGGGTGTTTTTCCCAACAACATAATTGGCGACCATACTGGGGAGAATACTCTTTAGGGTTCCTAGATTTATCTAAGTTTTTGGGTAGTTTAAAAACTAGGTTTTCTGTTTTTTCTTTTCCTATATTTTCTTTTTCTGTAAGGTCTGAGCTAGCAGGGAGTCTGGTTTTCCATACCAGCTTTCCCTGACTTTTGCTTGACTGTATTTTTCGGGACACACAAAGGTACACGCGGCCTACAGAAGGCCTGCACGTGTGTACCCGCGCCCTATCCTCTGACAACCCACATGTGAACGCTAGCTGTAGAGATAGCAGTAGTGTGTAGGAGTTCAGAGAACCTTAGAGGCAGTCCTCCTCTTCCCTGTCAGAATCATACATTCTCAGGGGGTTTTCTAAAATCCTGTCTGAGTCTTGCTAGTTAAAAGTCCTATCTCAGAGTGCTCTCTTTTTCCTTATTATTTTTCCTTGCATTATTTGTTTTTCTGTTAGAAAAAGTAGCCAAGCCTTTAAGAGATCATGTTTATCAATACCAGAGGCCTCTTCCTAGTTTGGACTACCTGTTTTTATATTTTTCCTTAGAATTTAGATATACACGCAGCATGTACAAGGTCAGCCTGCGTGTACACGCTATCTGTCTCTGTTTAGCATGCATTTGCACGTGTACTGTTTAAGTGACAGTCGCATGCTTGTACAGGCTACTTTTTGTTCAGGGTGGGGCAGTCATCCCCTCCTTTGATAAGAAGTATTCCTCTCAGGTGTTTGAATATGTGTTTGAACAGTTAGTATCTTAGGCTTCATCTTACCCTTAGCCTGCTTTTTCTCAGTTAATAGTTGACAGAAAAATAAAAAATAAAAAAATTTGTTTTATGGTTTTTAGACAAGTGTGAGAGTCATTGTTTGTTCGATTTCCTTTGTGTGATTCTTCAATCTGATTCTTTGTGATCTACGCTTTAAGCCATAATTGTTTTTCTTGGTTTTTTGCTTGTCGGTATTTTCCCTTTTTTGCTTTACTAGCACTTAAATAAATAAAAAATTCTCTTTTCATTTTCTTCTTTGGTTGAAGAGTGTGTTTCTGCATCATTATCTAGGGAGAAGTCTGTTATTTTGTAAGTTTTTTGCAGTTCACTTAGATCATAAGTAGCTCGTAGTCAAGCGAAATTTCTTTGAGTTTGCTGTATAAAATCTTATAAAAATTTAAAAATCTTTCTTTGAGAAAAGTTGTTGAAATTTTGCATTTAGTAAAAGTTTTTGTTTCCATCTTTTTCATTCATTTTTTGCTTTCGTCTTATACACATCATCAGTTTCACCCTCATACCCCTTGAAGTAAGAAAAATACATAAAAGAAACGCTAATTTAAAATCTACTAGACCTTTTTGTTTGTAGGGTTCACAAACTAGTTCAGGACTAGGGCCTTGGATTAGGTTGGAGAGGACACTCTTCAAGGCCATTCAAAACCAAACATTAGATTCTGAGATAGGGAGTGTCTAAGTCCATTTTTGTGGAAGTTATCCGGGACCCCCGTCTAACACAGGGGATAAACACGAGATCATGTGTGGAAAGATAGCAGAGATAACTCCTCCAAATCCGGACCAACCGTAGTGGAGAACACATATAGATGGCTTGTTTTGGGATTCTGTCATTTGCATTTTCCACGGGGCTTCGTGGGTCTCGAATCCATTCAAGGTCCTTAGTTGTCTTCCGAACCATTTTCTCTCGATACCCTTGACAGGTTTCGGGCTTGATACCCTGCTCATTTTGGTCTACCCGACTTTCGACTGTACCCTCCTGGTGACTGTTCGCGTGCTGGCAACCTAGTTGCCAATCTTTTTAGGGACATACACAGGTGACTATGGGGGTATACCGCGGTACCTAGGACATACATCGGGCCATGCTTTGTAGAGTATACCTGGAGGGTTCTTCCGTGTTCGAGTTGCACTTGCACCGGTAAGTTGCTCTAGTGTTGGTTGTTGTAACTGTTCTTCCAAATATTTTAGTGATTGCTTGTCTTATCTCTTAGGGGATTCTTTTTAGTGTGTGTTACTTTTGAACATTTAGAATACCTTAGTGTGTCTTGGATCTTCTCACATAGTGGAGGATCCTGAGCTCCGTTAGTCACGAAAGATTCTTGGCCTGCTACCGGTTACACTAGAGCCACCCCCGCCACCATTAAGGCAGAAGCTAGACCAACAAGGGTCTTTTGAAGCAACCAGGTTACAAACCTTTGTGCCCGAACAACTCCCGGAGGAATCAACTGCCACTCTTGGCTCAGTTGAAACCCCAACCACTGATATCTTGGCACCGTTTATTGTACCAATCCAATTTCACGAACGCCAGACAGTGCCTCACACAGCTATGGAAACAAATGTTGTTACTTCTTCTGGGAATTCTTCAATTCCAACCACAGTTGCTACCACAGGAGAGTCATCTCCTAATCTACCATCGTCGGTCCGAGCCACCATGGTCTCGGCAACAACTACGTCACATAGTGGACCGAACCCGTCTATGGTGGCGGCCACAACCCCCTTCACACCTAGTGCGACAGGCCCTCCGTTTTCATACGGTATGCCTAGTTTGGGTACAAGTCTTGCACTAACCTACTCCACTTTACAAACTTTGGGTCTAGGGGAAGGGAGCTCTAACGCTCCTCTGCAAGGTCAAATTGGGGGCACTCATGTCCCTTTTAACGCTTTTCCTTACGCAGGAGGTCATATTCCTCCTTCGTCCCCTTCGCTTGGTGGTCCGCATCAGCAATCCACCGGGCAGCCTACACACACTAGTTTATTTGGAGCAGGGAGTCAAGGAACACCTGCGCACAATATGCTGGTAGGTTCGACACCGTTTTCTTGGAATGAGACATTTGGTAATAACACTTTCTCATCCACCACTTTTTCGACTGGGGGCAACCCCATTTTTGGACAATCTACTCCTACGCAGGGTACTATTCCTGCACAAGGGGCACACATAGCAGGACCTTGGAACTCAGGACAAGGATCCGTTCCCTCCTCTGGAATGTCGTTCTGGGGTAATTCTTTCCACAGTCAATGGAACCCTAGACAGACTACTATGCCTCTCCCAGCAGCACGGGCATGGGGTAATCCTTCCCAAAGTCCTTCGAACACGATGCATGCCCAACACTCTATGTCCTTCTTGGGAAATCAGCTGATGATGTCTCCACAGATGCAAAATCCTTACGCTGGTCAAGGCCATGGTTTCTACCAGAATCTGGGCCAGCAGCCAAACTTTTCTTGGAAACCTGGTGCCAGTCAAACTCCAGGACCCTTTTTCCCAGGTTATCAGCAACAACCCAAACTACCATTCCTGGCGACGTTACACTTGCCAGATTTGACAAGGTTATTAAATGATCCTATTTGTCATGATCCATGTTGGCCTCCTATGCCCACGAAGTTTCCTTTGGACATTCCAAAGTTCGAGGCCAAGCCTAATGAATATCCAGGTGATCATGTGACTACCTTTCATCTTTGGTGCTCATCTAACTCATTGAAAGATGACTCCGTACAGTTGCGATTGTTTCAATGTACTCTCATTGGGAGTGTCACGAAATGGTACATTGAGCTCGATCGCTCAAGATACTCTTCTTTTGGTGAATTGACGATGGCCTTCCTTAACCATTTCCAGTTACCTATGAGATACGATGCTGGCACAGAGCTACTCGCCAATTTCGAAGAGACAACAGTGGACCATATCTCTGATCATATCCAAGAATGGAGACGCCGGAAGAGTCTAATCAAACTACCAGTCCCACCAGCATTCCTGCTTGAGTGGTTCCTTAAGTCTTTGGTCCCACAGTTATCCAAAGACATCGCGACATTCAGAGTTTTCTCGGAGGAATATGGAATCATGAGGGCTCAACAGTTTGAGCTCATCTATTCTCAGTCTGGTTTATTATACAACATCTTTCTAGATGCGCCACGTTCGATACTAGATAAAACTAGACAGAGAGTTGGACCACATGCCGATGGTATTGTTGGTTCAGCACAAACCAAGCCTGCTGAGCAATTGACAAAACAGTTGCAATAGTTATCCATACAACACACAGCGGCCAGCCAAACTACTTCTTTGGCTGCTCCCCCCTACCCAAACATAGGAAGTACACTCCGTGCAGTCGACTAACCCAAAGGCCACCCAACAACCTGAAGGGAAGAAAACAAAACAAAAGAAGGGTAAGGTGGATAAAAAACCCACTGATAATGCTGGCGGGGACAACACGGAAAAACGGAAGGTGAGGTATCCATGCAACTTGTGTGAGGAAGACCACCCGACCCATCTTTGTCCTCGACTTGCAGAGGCCCAAAAGTTCATCACACAACAACAGCAAGCCGTGTTGACTAATCCCTTTCAACATGGGAAAAATCTCACTCAAGCCTCTACAAGCACAGAAGGGGGCAGCCAAGAAACTTGCCCGCCTCCAAACAATCCCTCATTCGCAAATGTTAATATGGTTAGGGGTGGTGCTTTCATATCAACTAGAGCGCACGACTATAGTCAACCAAGTGCTTCTGAGAAGGGTAAAGAAGTTGATCTTCCATCTCTTCCTCTACAGATTGAGAAGATGTTGGGAGAAACAATGACACACATTCCAAAGGGTTTGTTTAAAAAATATTCTCACTACCCAAACGCAAGGGCTGCCCAGAATTACTCTGTGGTGGAAGATTTATCACAAACACCTTGTGCGATGTTTGCTTTGGAGGTCCTCCAAAGCTGCCCTACTCAGAGGAAAGCCTTGTTAACCGCTTTGGGCTCTACTGAGACTTGTAATCCAAGCACCATCATGTTAGATACAACCGACTTAAAACCTCGTCTACCTTACCACGTAGCGTTTCAGATAGTAGTGGCTCATCACAAAAAAACTTTTACACAGAATATCTTCCGTACGGTGGTCGACGAGGGTGCCTCGACATGCGTTATGTCGTTAGCATGCTGGAAGGCCATTGGCCAGCCCGCTTTGTCTCCATCACCTACTCTCCTCACTGCTTTCGACGGTCATTCTTTCCGACCACATGGCATCGTTTGTTCTTTCCCTGTGCAGTTAGGAGGGAAAACCATGTGTGTCGAAGCAGAGGTAGTCGATGCTCCCCGTGACTATAATCTCTTGTTAGGATGGAGTTGGACTTATTCTATGCAAGCTATGGTTGCTACAGTTTTTCGAGTCTTGTTGTTTCCACACAAGGGTCAGATAGTGACCATCGATCAACTGTCTTTCTCCAGACCTGACCCAGCTTTGGGGGCATCCACGGTCCCGATGATTGATAATCCTCAACCAGGTGTCATTAACGTAGGAGTTGGTTTGTGCCCGTCCTTGATGAGTACCTTCGATTACCCACCTCCTCACGACGATGTCAAATTTATATCTAATCACCATAAGGTTGATATTTTTCAAGTTTCATCATTCCGCATGACTTACTTTGAGGATCCTTGGATTCTTCCTTCCCCATCAGCCACGATGGATGAGACAGGGCACCCAGGCATGTCCATGCCCTTGTCTGTCGCTGAGGTATTGTACTCTTTAATCCAGCAAGCTTAAGCTAACCCTGATCCGACTCCTGCACAAGAGTTAGATCCACTTCTAGAGCCTATTTGGGCTCAGGGTTCTCTTGCTAACGTCAATTCGTTAGACTTAGTCTTGCCTTCTGATGAAGCAGTAATCAAAGCAATGACTAGTCCGGACAAACCTTGGGAAGATCTTCATCACAGATCATATTTTCTCCCAGAGTTAAGTTGAATCGAAGCAGGAGAATTCACTGTTACCATGATGGGAGATCAGCCATGTCCTATTAATCTCTTAGCTACGTAGGAAATTTATGCTGAGGGAAATATGGAGACTATCACTGAAACTATACCAGACAGACTATCTCTGAAATTGGCAGTACAGTTATTGCCAGACACTTCTCCACTTGAAGAACGGTTAGTACACCTTGAACAACTCGATGAGCAGCATCGTGATGCGGCCCTGGCCAACGAGGCTCACAAACATAAGGTCAAGTGTCAATATGATAGGTCTGTTCATCCTCAGATTTTCTCTGAAGGTGACCTTGTCCTGGTCTATGACCAAGACAAGGACCCCCTGGGGGCATGAAAGTTTAAACCCATGTGGTTCAAACCCTTCATTATAAAAGAGGTATTAAAAAAGGGTGCTTATCGTTTGGTTTATTTTGAAGGGAATTCTTTGGTTGAGCCTAGAAATGGGCTCTACCTCAAGAAGTATTACTCATAGACAGGTCACTGTGGGTAACTTTCTGTAACATATGTATAGTCTTTGTACTATTACTTTTTAAGTTTCTTTTAAGTGTTATGGATGTGTCATTGATGTTATCTTTCGTCAATATGGCAGATGTCAAGTGATTCTGAGGTGTTCGTTGGGTATGCAGACGGTGCTAGTCAACAGACGTAGAGGCTTGCCTCCGTAGCTTGGGTAATCTTTACACCTCAGGGCCAGTTGTTATCTTCCGGAGGTATATTCTTAGGTGACACCACAAATAATGTCACCGAGTATAGTGTGGTTATTGAGTTGCTTCGTGACACCTTGTCATTGGGTATCTCTCATCTCCGGGTCTATCTCGACGCTCAACTGGTTGTGTCGCAGCTAAACAGAGTATACCGGGTTCATGATCCAACTTTACACCGACGATTCCTTAGGGTACGTCTCTTAGAACGAAACTTTGATTATATTACATATTTTCATGTTCCTAGGAGATTAAACCAAATTACAGATACTCTAGCTATTCAAATTTTAGATTGGCATCTTGCACACATATGAAAGAACATTGACATAAACATGTAAATACATTTTTGCACACAAAATCCATAAGACACAAAAGATAAAAACCATATATAACATCATAAAATAACCAGAGTACATAGATGGACGCAAGCCCCTCAAAAATGGGAATAGTAACAAGTCACCAGGCTTATGCCCTCAAAAAATATATACAAGTAGGTGCTTGTAGCACATAAAACTTCTAAGTAGGTTTAGGGCCTATGGGCCTTGTTATAATCATCCACAGCACAGGCTAAACGCCTAAACAATCGGACCCATGTCTGAGGTTCCCCTACTACATGAGGTTGCATGGATGGCGGCAGGTCCTCTATCTCTGCCATCGGGACTGTGCGAGTGAGCGCAGTGAAGTTCCACTCAACTCGTCTAAGGACCCTCTCAGCCTCTCCAGCTAGGAGGTTCCCTGCTACTGCTGCTCCCCCAGCGGCGGCAGCCGCGACTTCTGGCCGTGGACGATGCATGTTCTATGCATAATTAGCAGGTCGCACGGGTCCCACATCTGCATGCAACAAACTTTTATCCATCAAATACTCTGGCATACAAAAAAAATGATATATATCACAAAAAAGACATAAAAATTACATATGCAAACAAAAAAAACTATAAAGGTGGAGACTTACCCATCTCCCCTCACTCCTCACCAAGAGGCATGGGTATCTCAGGATCTCTAGAAAAATCTATCCCTGCATATGGGTAGTCCTCAATCACAGGGATCTGTCATGACATCCACGCAAATAAATCATCGTCGAAGGACTCAACGGTCCTTCCACCACCTTATCGTGGCAGTAATACTGCCCATCTACACACTACAAAGAAAGAGGCCTGATGTCCTTGTACTACAACCCGAGGACTAAAACTCAGAACTCTCTCAAAAAAGAATGAACACAAGATGTTCCTGAACCTGAAGTTCCTCTGTGTCCGTTGTCGGCAATCTATCAATTGCCTCTTCATGCACTCGAGCACTGTGGTACTCCAGTCAAAAATCTGTGCATTCGTGCACTGGATGGCACAGTTCATCTGTGCACGTGGCACTTGATGCAAGGCTGCAGAGCCGGTAATCCACCCAATCAGTAACAATATAGTCTGCAGTGCTAAGCTAGTAATCTTACTAATAGGTACCTGGGAGCCTACATGGTCAGTCCTAGCCTCACAATGCTCAGCTATCAGTTCCGAGATCTTGCTCGGCCCCACAAGAAACATCCAGAAGTTGACTGGTTCCCCTCTCCTTGAGAGGCCAGTCAGAAAGTAGATATCCTCAGTGGTGGGCACCAGTGATTGCCCCTCTAGCATAAATGCCTCTGCATCAGGGTGCCAGTAGTCAATCAAGGCATTCAGTAGCCTTGGTT
>ML779424.1:2080161-2155712 GCA_009831015.1 Picea engelmannii
CTAAATTTACGAAAAAGAAACCCCCACGGAGTCCATAGTTAAGCTCTTTTCAGACTCCCTAAAATTGAAAAGATCATCGAGTGACCTTATTCTTTCACACTCGTTAAATTGGTCCAGAAGAATATTCCTGACGGAGTCCATAGATCATTTTTTTTCAGTCTCCTTAAAAGTGAAAAAATGGCTGAGTGATCTTGTCCTTGTCACACTCGTTAAAATGGTTTTGAATTGACATCTAATCAGTGCTAGTTTACCCCCTTTTTAAACCGACTAGACTATTGTCGAAAACGGTACCCCAGCAGAGTCTCCTTTTATGCTTTTTCAGACTCTCTAAATATGAAAAACCACCGAGCTTACCTTCTCTGGGCTTGTTAAACTTACATCGAAGGACATTACCATTGTGTGTTCTATCAACCGCATTTGCATACGTTATCCACCAGCCTTGTGACAGTTTTCTTCTGCGTCTTAATACCTTTGGCCGCAGGAGGATTTTCCCCGAGTATCATTTTACCAGAACATCAGTCTTGTCCTTGTGCCCTGAGCTTGTATGTTTACAGTACTCATTCATCCATTGTAACGTAATATCCCTTTATTCTTTTTCCAAAATTATTGAAAAGAACAAAAAAATCAAATATACCCCAAAAAGAGGATGGGAAAAGTATTTTCTTTATTGGTAGCATAATGAGTCGCCCTTGGATAAAGCACATCTGTCTGTTTGATCATCAGACTATGGGATGTAGTACGACCTTAAGAAGCTTTTCTCACTATATAGAGTTGTGTCCTCCACCGTTTGGTTATTCTTCCAAACATATGGAGAGTTTGCGTTGCCTCCTGCTTCGTAGACTTATGATTAACATATATGTTGCCTGAGTCTCATCACTTGTCATGCTATTGTCCAAGGGAAGTTTGTCACTAAGCCTGAGTCGGCCCCTCTACAATATGTCTCTTGTCCGCATACCCAACCATCCTGAATGTCCAATCAAGTCCTTGTTCGAAATCACTAAAGCCTTCAATCAAATCATCAAGATTATCAAGTCCATGATCGATGAGCCATCGAAGACCTCTGGGTAGTGTATTCGTACACTCATATTACACTCCTACCCAAGTTTTAGAAGATTTTGAAGTTGTTGCTCGAGCTCTGAAGTCCAGCCATCAGGCCAAATCAACTTCTGGAAGATGGATACTCTATATGATTTCGAGATGTAGCTCCACTATGTATTATTCGCGGCTACTCTTTATAGTTATTTAACATGGAACTACAGTGTATTTGATTGGTATCCATGGTTCTATTTTATCCCAAGCATGGGTATGCCCGCCTCGGTGAGACATTTTTTATTTTGCAGACGACACCTCCTAGTTCATGATCCTTGGGCTCAATCGTTCAGCACATAAGTAAAGATTGGTAATGTATTTCAGCCATCGGATGCTCTTCTGATCTCACACATTAGGGGGCATATGTTATAACCCTAAATTGTACCACACATGCTTACTTGGCATCAGGCCAACTCATATCCCTTCTTTGCCAAAACTCTGTTGAACAACTCTTTGAAAATCCTCTTATGTCAAGGCCCACGCACCCTAACCCATTATTGCACACGCGTACACATTGGCTAACTCACAACAGCGCGCGTGTACCTAACAAAGAACGAAAAAAGGAAAGTTGTCGACGGAACAAAAAGCTATGGGTCAGTTAACTGAAACTCCTAGCCATGCATGGCCGAGGGTTCGTCCAAAACCCTAGCTCCTTCTAGCCTATAAAAGAACAGGTAGGGGTACCATTTGGAGAAGGAAAAAATAAAGCGAAGAAACTCTGCCCATTTATGTAATCCATTGTTCCAACCCTTTAGCCTTTCCTCATGCCAAAGGAGATTTAATGCAAAGCAGTTGAAGGACAGAAGAAGAGGATCCCAGGATCAGGTTCAAGGAGCAGTGGCCAGTCTCATCTTTTGTAAGTTGATTCACTTTTAGTAATAAAAATAATGCTTTTCCTGTCCCAAATCATAAATTGTCTATAGTTTGATTGATTTACATTTGATTTCTAACCCTTGAGTATAGAAGTAGCATGCATGCATAGTTGTTGTTTGTCTTGAGTGTAGGTCATCTTTGGAAGGAGCAGTGCAAGCAAGTAGTCAAGCACAATGGAGGATCTACATCGAACGCCGGTAATAAGGTAGGTGGTCCTTTTCCATGCATTTACTGTGAAAGAGGGATTTAAATCTTGGGATGTAGGTAAAAAAGTAGTTTCTATTTGGTCAAATCTGCATGCAAGTCCGACCCTAATTTGCTAGCCCGTAGGGTGTTTTCCCAACAGCAAATATGACCCATGTATTCCACTTCTGAGGCACCAAAGTCACATTTAGATTGTTTGAGGAAAACTTGGTGCTTAGAGAGTATATGGAGAACTTGATTCACATGGGAGAGATGGGAGGGCCAAGTTTTACTATAGATGAGAATATCATCAAAGAAAACTAAGACAAAATGATGGAGAAAGGGACGAAATACATGATTCATAAGACTTTGTAAAGTGGAAGGAGCATTACACAATCCAAAGGGAATTACCAGGAATTCATAATGACCCTCATGAGTGCGAAATGCATTTTTGGGAATGTCTTCATATTTCATATTTTAGATCTAGTTTGGTGAAGTACTAAGCACTACTCACTTCATCCAAGAGGTCGTCAATGATAGGAATGGGGAATTTGTCTTTGATTGTGATTTTGTTGAGGGGCTAGTACTGGACGAATAATACTAACTTCTAGTAATTCCTGAACAATTTTCTCAATTTCATTATTCTAGGCAAAGGGATGATGAAAAGGTTGAACATTGGGAGGAAGACTGCCTGAGATGAGAGGGATGGAATGATCATGGACTCCATGGGAAGGGGGAAGTTCTTTGTGAGTGGTAAAATCAACTTGGTGGCGGGAAAGGATAGATTGGAGGTCAGGATGCACATAAGGTGTCTTAATAGCATGAATGGAGTGGAGTTGGGATATACTTCCCGAATGACCTTTTTTTAGGATATTTTTCATGTGATGGGAACTAATGATCTCAGGGGAGCCTGTTATGATGTCTTGGAACTTATACTTTTTTCCCTCCTATTGGAATTGCATGGTTAAGTCCTTAAAATCCATGAGAATTGGGCTTAGAGTGTGTACCATTCTACACCAAGACCAATGTCACAACCACCCATGTCTATAGAAAACATATGGGATTTCAAGTGATACTGACCAATTTGGAGTCGCACATTTTCACATCTTCCCCCACATTTCATGGAACCTCCATTGGCAATCATGATTTGAAAATTATTGACAGCACGGATGTAACAATTGACTTCTTGGGAAATGCAGCAATGAATAAAATTATGGTTGATACCACTATCCACAAAGATGATGACTTTCCTATTTTTGATGTAACCAATTAATTTGAGAGTTTGGGGAGAAGAGAAGCCAATGAGGGCATTAAGTGAAATCATTGGGTCAATATCTCTTGGATCATAGGTTGGGGTTAGATCAGATGGTGGTGGTAGTTCCTTCACAATAGGAACAACAACATATTCTTCAGAAAAATCCTTAGTCATAGCCATAAAAAGATTGTGTTCCTTACACTCGTGCCTAGGAAAATATTTGTCATCACAATTATAACAAAGACCCTTGAGTTGGAGTTCAACCATTTCATCCCTGTTTAATTTCTGGGTCTTGAGGGTAGTTGAAGGAGGGGCATAATTGGTGGGTTTAGGGAAAGGAGGGTTTGCAGTTATGGGAGGATACAATCTATTTTTCTTCCTTGGATTATTGGGTAGATTCCAACCAAGTCTGGGGGCATGCCATCAGAACATCGGCATGAATTTAATCTTTGAGGCCACTCATAAATCATTCCCTAAAGAAATCATCTAACATTCCCTCTGTTCTGAAAGAGAAGTGCTCAAATGTGGCAATAAATTCTTCCATTGTCCCAGACTGATTTAACTTGGTCAAATGGCCTAAATGGTGGGTGTCAGAGTCAAAGCGGTCATAAAGTTTGGCCACAAAGTGTGTCCAAGCAACATACCCTTGGCATGCCTTTTTTCTCCATTACCACCATTGACATCGTTCTAGATCCATATGTAGGACACCATAACAAAGCTTGGATAAATCATCAGTAATGCCATGCAAAGAGAAATAATGTTCCATTTGGGTGACCCATCCTGTGGGATCTGATCCATCAAATTTGTTGACCTCAATTCTGGGAGGGTGGAGGTCTCAAGAAAAGTGGTTAGTATGAGGACCTTAGTAATGGGAAGAGTCATGATCATCCTGATAAGATGGTTGTTTAGAGGAGGAAGGGTTCTATGAATGGCCCATGAAGTGTTCAAAGGTGGATTTGATGTCATTGAGGTCTTTGATGTAGGAACATTGTTCCTTGAGGATCTCAATAACCAAATTTATTGAGCTAAGGTTGGAATTGATATTCATTATGTCTTCTTGGTTCTGGTGGGTGTCAACAATCAAAGTATTAATTTCTTGGCATCGTGTGGTAGCCATTTTAAAAAATGTGCAGGAAAATGGTATAGGGGAAACAAAAGGAGTTTGGAGGGGTGGGTGGGACCACCTATAAGAAGGGTGTCAAATTACAGATACCACTACGATCATAGTGAAAAGGGGGATCTAATGGGATAGGGGCCAAATAAGGGTGTCGAAGAAGGGTCGGGTCCACAAAACAAATTATGTTAAAAATGATAGGTATCACTAGAATCAGGGCGAAGAGAGGAACCCAATGGGACAGGTCCTCTGGACTGAATAATATTGCAGAGTTACACTTCGACCTGAATAATAATACAGTGGAAAAATTCCCAAATTCTTAACAAAAAGAAATGTGTAGTAATTTCACAACCAGAATGGAGAAGGCACAATTGCGCAACAATAGATCTTGTCTGTTCTATTTTTTTTTCTGTCCCCAGGGGTAGAACATTCAGGGTTTCTGTAGACAATGGTTTTACCTGTGTTATAGCTCTGATATACATGTGGGGTCCAACAATAGTACTCGACTCAATATATCAGAGAACCAACTAAGGAGGATAGATCGTGCCCATATCCGTACTACCTGACTACCCAGGTACTAGAGAGTATCTTCTCGAGTGTTGTTCTCGGTGGCACTATAGAATCCATGAATCCAATCAGTTTATCTATGGATGGATTAAGGATATCTAGGCCAATCCATATGCATGTTACGTATTATGCGCTACCACTAGAAGGGGTAACAATAGGGGTTACAAGGGTGGCCAACAGATGTGTGCTTAAGTACCTCTTGTATTTCCTACGTCTATGACTCCCCGACCACGGGTTTATGTGCGTAATGATAGATCTATGTAGCTTTAAGACGTCAGAATATGTCTCTACCCTGAAAAAATTTAACCCATAATTTTATGTCAAGGAAGGTTCTTTGATACCACTTGTAATAATCTAGATATAAAATAGTATGCAGAACATAAATATTTTAGCATAGAAATGGAAGAGAAACAATGATATAACCAGAACAATACCATAATAATACCAGAATAACACCAGAAAGAGAACCTTGATTAATGATAGAAAATTTCACTTTCCTCTTCGAGGGGGAAACCTCCAACAGAGTAGAGCTCTATTACAATAATCTCTAAGACAAGATTTCTCATACCCTCTATTCCTATTTATACTAAATCTATCTATCCAAAAGAAAAATCTAGGGAAGATCCTTCTAGAAGAAGAAACTTCTATTTGGTCTTCTTACATTTGAATTATTCCTCCTTATTGCTAGGCCTTATTAATATTGGCCTTTATTACATGGAATTATATTATTCTACCTACGTGAGGGGTTAGGGAGGTTAGGTCCCTAAGACAATCTCTTGCTTGACCAACAAGAGTAAGAGGAAAAATGTCATAAGAAGTGTAATCATATTGAAATCCAATAGATTGACAAAAGAGAATAAAATTTTTGACACGATCGAGAGAAGACTCCCATGGGTGATCCGAAATGATGTTTTAAATGACTTGGTTAAGTATGTTGCATGAGTTTATTTACCATTTAGAAATTAAAGAAAATAAGAAGGAGTTTTAATGAAATAATGTTTCATCTATCATAAAGAATGAAAAACATAAATGAGCATTAATAACAACAAACCATAATGCCAAAATGTGTTAACGGAGTTCGTCAAAGTTGCCTACGTCTCCGGGTTTGTCTTCGGTGGGGGAGGATTTCTTATTAATCTTCAATGCCTCAAAAGTACATCATAATTAAATCAATTTTTTCTCTGACTAACACAAAAATTTTCTTCTCTATCTCACGATATCAACGCAACAGACGACACTGAAAAAGTTGGAGTAGAACTCCCATAAATGGCCTCCAAAGCTTCGCTACTCTTATGGCTTCCCTGCATAAAAATGGCTTACTCTCTAAAACTTGGCATCATTTTGTTTTTATGAACATGTTTTCCATGGAAAAAAGGTTGTATTTAAATACAATTTGAGTTGGGGATCAGATCACAACTTCTCCCCAAGATCTAGTCTCAATTTGGGCTCCAGATCCTCCAAAAATGGGCAAACTCCCATTAAAACAGCCCAAAAAATCATAAAAAATCCAATTCTAAAGTCAAAACCCACTTTTGGCAGAATATATGGTGCGTGCCCCCTTTCTCCGAGCTCCTGGTCATATGGGAAGTCATGTGGCCAAGTGCTAGGGACAAATGGCACCTGCGCCCCTAGTCCTTAGGCTCATGGTCATGTGGATAAGCCATGTGGTCGAGTGTTGGTGTGATAGGTGTTATACCCCTGGATTCTTGGCCCTTCGATTTCAGCCCTTGGTCACATAACCTTCGGCCCTTGTTGGTGGGTAGCCCCCATCAACTAGGCACTACCCCATATTCTTTCCACGCTTACCATAAAACTTCTAGCAGTGTGTTAGGCTATGAAAAAGGTATAAATATCTTCCTTTTTCCCACATTTCATGATATCATCTTGATTGACTTTTCGGTTATTTAGGAGCAAATAGAATAGAAAATGAATAATATACTCTTTAGCATTATTGTTGAAGTTAGATTACATAGATCCTAAAATATGTTTGGAATTGTCTGGTTTTATTACAGGATTGGTTAAATATTGTCAAACCCAAGATAACAAAAGAAATCTTGAGGATGCGCAAGCTATTGAAGATTGAAGACTTTATGGCGCAAGGCAGTTTTGAAGATGATAGATTTTCTTATATTGTAACTTTATAATAGTAAAGCAATCCTGAGGATCTCTCGATCCTCAAGATAGCTTAATTTACCCATATTATTGTAATATATAAGGGGTAAATAGATCCTCAAAAGATATAGAAGAATTGTACCCAAGAACTCAAATTTTAGAATTGCTCTGCGTTAGCAATTTTTGTAAATGTTGTACCAACTATGAAATCAATAAAAGCTTTGAGAATTTTTACCATGTCTATATACTGAATTTCAATTAGCAGTGCTTCTAAGGACCAAGGGCCCAGTCTGAAGGAGATATTGTTCGACCTATAATTGTATCAGTTCAATTTTTGTTTTGTGATTCGATTCTCTTTTACAAAAGTTAAATGAATGCATAAGTGTGTTGATGATTTTATGTCAATTGCAAGAGATAGATATTTCCTTAAGCATTAGATGATTTTTGTTCCAATTCCCATTACTGAGATTTGATGCGTGATAGTTCCTCATAAGTTCACACTTGTTGTTCCTTTTACTTAGTTTACATTTGCTATTCCTTTCACTTAGTTTACATTTGTTGTTCCTTTTACTTAGTTTACATTTGTTGTTCCTTTCTGTTAGAATATAGTTGTTGTTCCTTTCAATAGAAGTACTATTGTTGTCTCTTTTCGATTAGATTATAGTCTCTGTTTCTTCCCATAGATAGAGTAATTTTCCTTTTCCTTTCCAGCAATTTGATTCATAATAATAGTCAATTCTACAAGCCTTTATTTAGATTCAATTATTGCTCTTAAAATGAATTCCATAGATTAATTAGTTCCTTTCCATTGCATATTTCAATTCCTAGAATCTTTAATGAATGTTTGAGGAACTTGATTGTTGATAAACTCATATTTTCTTTAACTACATGATTTTAGCCTCTACAAGCTATCGGCATAGACTTTGCTGATATTCTTTGAGATAGAAGGCGAATCCTCAGGTTGATAAATTAATGTTAAACTAAGTTTGTTTTTAGACATCTTTAGACCCCAACATTTTGGTGTTGTTGCCGGGGAAGAATGTCAAAGGTAGCATAGATTGTGCCTCTGGAGGATGAGGTATTGAAGACGGAAGGTAAGAACCTATGCAGGCAATAAGTAAGAAGCTTATGCCAGTGCCTACCTCCATCTGATGTGGAAAGAGGTTGCATAGGTGTTTTTCTTTCTTGATTTTCTTTTTTTGTGGGAAGTGTGTATGACTAAGAAGAAAGATCTTGAAAAACCAAAAACCCCACCAAAAATTATCAAAGCCCAGGGCTCGGTGCTCCCTGGAAGAAGCACTTTCATAGACAACATCATCCAAAAGGCATAATCTCAAGATTCGGTTGGACCTACAAAAGGATCTACTTGAATCCCTCAGGTGGTAGTTTCACCAACTGTAGCCCACGCTGAGATTCATAGAAAAACTGAAGGGACTGAGAAAAGATTTCAGAGAATAGATCTTCCACCCCTCAACCCTTTAGAAGAGGGAAACTCTTGTAATCTGGAGGAAGGAGAAGGATAAACCAGTGGGATAGCTAAGATAGACCCACCACCTGATCCTAAATCTCTTGTGAAAGAAGAAGGCATACCCGAAATCCTAGATAGAGGGAGTGCAAACAAATCCCCTAGAGGATCGAATAACCAACCAATTCAAATAAAATATCCGGATCAAGAAATCGATGGATATTTCTGGCATATTTTTTATCAAATGGCACAACCAAATCCACAACGTCCCTAGACTTGCACTTTGGAATATTCGATAGTTGATCCAATTGCCAATGCCCCCATGAAGGAAATTCCCCTACAAAACCTACCAAACTTCCATGGATTAATCTCAGAAGACCCGGACGCATTCTTATTTGAGTTTGATGTCCTATTTAGAGGGTATGATTACACCTTTGAACCCCAAAAATTAAAATTGTTCCCCTCCACTTTGAAAGGAGTAGCTCTACGCTGGTTTATGGGATTAGGGGGAGGAACTATAAACTCATGGGATGAGATGAAACAAGCCTTCTTGAAAAAATATTAGGATTATTATAGAACCAAAGACTTAAAATATGAAATCTTTCAAATGACTGCAAAATAAAATGAATCATTAGAAGAATATGTCGAGAGATTTCAATATAATTTACAAAGATCACCCTGTGGCATATTACCAGGTGAAGTACTTAAGGAAACTTTGATTAAGGGTATGAAATATGAATGGGTAGAAACATTGAATTTAATGGGGAAGGGTGACATTTATCAAGAAACTTATGATGACATCGTCCTATTGTGCATCGGGTTCTCAAGAAGAAGCTCATGGACCAGATCAGGGATGTGTATCCCCCTCACCAGAAATAACAATATTACCAGTGGGGGCGTTACGTGAGCTGAAGTTGGTAATCTCTTAGAAAACTTCAAAATAGATATTTTGAGCACTCTAACTACACAATTGGATGTATTGTAGGGCAAACAGAAAAAAACAGAAATAGAACAAACGTTGGCCATATTTTTCAACAGGTACAGAAGAAAACATGGTCCAAGGGATTGCCCTTTGGATGTGGTCCGGGTTTGCGATATCTATGCCAAGGATCATGACACGAAACAATGTCCATCGCTTCCTGGACTGAAAAATTTCTTTAGAGAAGCAGAAGAAGAAACAAAGTCATTACATCTGATGGTTTAGCGTTGTCAATGGAATAATCGGCCTCCAAATACACTACAGGACCCTTCCTCTTTCTTCTCTGGCTAGTATAATCAACAACAAGCTCCTGGTAGCACATGGCAGGTTCAGTTGTTTACTAATCAGAATTGGTAGCCCCAGCAATACCCACCTACAAATCCCACTTGGAAAAACCAGCCCACTGCAAATCCTACCTAGCAGAATCAGCCAACTGCAATTTCCACTTTGCCTAACTCACAATATCCCACCTCATCCTGGAAAAACTTAAATAACAACATCTACCCTTCACAGTGGCCCAACATGACTACCCAAAACCCAAATTGGAATCAAAATTGGTAGTGCCCCATGGGGATAAACAACCAACCCATGGGGATGGCCCCTCAAACTCAGCCTACGTTACAAGCACCACTCTAATTGCCCCAAAATCTGCAATCCCAATTGTGCCCTCAACTACCAGCCCAGCCTCACCCAAATCCAAATAACAAACTCTCTTAGCTCGTCCAGATTATGGAGAATGGGAAAGGAGAGACCATCTCAGTAGGGTGCAACGAACTATGATCGAGATCGGGGTGAATAATCTCTCCTGAGGAAAATAATGTCTTTCAAGAGAAGGAGAATGAAAAACAACTAGCAATAACACCTTCGACTGTGGTAATAACAGAAGAAATCGAACAAGGGGGAAACACAATTGAATCACAAGAGCCTGATAAGGATGCAACGTCCTCCCCTCCGTTCCCCGAAAGATTGATGATACAAAAATCGACTGTATATCCCAACTTCGACATTGTAAGGGAACTCAAGAATTTATATATCAAGATTCCACTCCTGCAAGCTCTTCAGGACATCCCAATCTATGCAAAAATGATCAAGGAGCTATGTGAGAGAAATCTCATCAGAAAAATTTTAAATCCATCATCGACAGTCTGCGTGGTAGGAGCCTTGTCTGCTCTAATTTTAGGCAGACAAGAACCGGTCAAATATGCAGATCTCGGGAATCCCATAGTGACAGTTCAAATCCAGGGTTTTTATTTTCCCAATACCCTAGTTGATTTGGGAGAAACCATCAACATCCTAACTATGGAAACCTACAATACCCTGGGTTTTGACTCCTTTGAACCCACCGCAATAATGCTGCAATTAGCAGATCGATTGGTAGTTTGACCAGTTGGCACATTACATGATATAGCCATCTTCGTCGACTCTTGGGAATATCCAGTGGACTTCCTCATTATCAACCCAAGAAGTGGACTTGAAGGGAATCCATTGATACTGGGCAGGCCATGGCTTGCAACAACAGATGCGTACATAGGATGTTGAATGGGTAATATGACAATCACTAGAGGGGGTATCACAAAGAATATCATTTTATATCCTCCTGCTAAGCCAAGTCCAAATTTCATATATCCACAATTGCCACCACTACGATACCCAGAGAGAGATTTACGAGCCCCTCTTACGCAGGAAGAATCCCTCAGACTTAAAAACCAGCTAGAGGATGATGTAATCAGTGGGTTTATCAATATCCCCGCCACCATGAACAACCCGACCTGCCAGATGCTTCAAGTTGTTCTGCACTGTGAAGCATAGGGAGACCTGCTAGAAGATTTAATGGAACAACAAATTCCAACTATAGTCGTTCACAACAACAAACCCGTCAAGATTTCACAAGGGAGGTCTCTAAACATCAATGCCAATTTAGATGAACAACAGCAGCAAAAGCTAATTCAAGTCCTCTCCAAATACCAGCAAGATTTTGCATGGGAATATTCTGATATGGAAGGTATTGATCCACAACTCTGCACACACCACATTTATGTTGAAAAAGATGCCCGGCCTATCCGACAACCACATAGAAGATTGAATCCTCACCTCAGGTATATCATTAAAGAAGAATTACAAAAGTTGTTGGACGTAGATTTTATATATCCCATCTCAAATAGTCGGTGGGTTTCCCCATTAGTGATCGTCCCAAAGAAAAATGGGAAATGGCGCATCTGTGTTGACTACAGGGAAATTAAAAAAGCCACTCAAAAATACCACTTCCCTTTGCCTTTCATTGACCAGGTCCTGGATACTTTGGAAGGAAAGAAATTCGTTTCTTTCCTAGACGGTTTTAGTAGGTACAATCAGATTCAGATTGCCCCAGAAGATCAAGATAAAACTACATTCAAATGCCCCTGGGGCACTTTTGCATACACAGTATTACCCTTTGGACTTTGTAATGCTCCAACCACTTTTCAAAGGGCCATTCTGAGCATATTCAGTGATCTAATCAGTGAAGGACTTGAAGTCTATATGGATGATTTCACACCTAATGGAGACGACTTCGATCAAGCACTGAATAATCTGGAGAAAGTACTAGAATGGTGCATTGCGATCGGGTTATGTTTAATCCATGAAAAATGTCACATGATGATGACAGAAGGTGTGGTACTAGTGAATTATATCTCTGTAGATGGAATTAGAGTAGATCCATCAAAACTAGAGGTAATCCTTAATCTACCTACACCACACACACAAATTGAGGTACGTAGTTTCCTTGGCGCTTCAGGATACTATCATAGATTTATGGAAAATTTTGCAAGAACCGTTGCACCTTTACATGATTTGACTGGTAATATAGAGTTTCAGTGGTATGACAAGTGTGATGTGGCATTTGCAGGACTCAAGAAGTTGATCTCGACAGCAACGGTGTTGAGGGGGCCAAATTGGAAAATACCATTTCACATCTCCACCGATGCATCAGATATTGCCATAGGCATTGTCCTTGGAAAGGAAGAGGACAAGAAACCCTACGCCATTTATTTTATTAGAAAGAATATTACTCCATCTGAACTTAATTATACAGTAACATAGAAGGAGTTTTTAGTTGTTATACATGCCATCAATAAATTTCGTCATTATATAACAGGATATCTGATCGTTCTGTATACTGATCATTCTGCTATCAGATATCTAGCTAATAAACCAATTACTAATGGATGGGTCACTCGATGGTTGTTACTATTGCAAGAATTTGATATCACCATCAAAGATCAACCCAGGAGAGAAAATCTTGTCGCAGACTTCCTATCCCACATACCTAAAACAGACGACTCCTTAACAGTCGAAGATCGATTTCTAGACAAGCATCTATTTGTTGTTACTACAAATCCACCTTGGTACGTTGATGTGGAAAATTATTTGGCAGTGGGAATATTATCGGCATATATTTCATCTAGGGAAAGAAAATTGATTGTCCATCGTAGCGCACGATTCGCCCTGATCAACGAATGTCTCTTCCATACAAGAGATGATCTCCAGATCCACAGATGTGTAAGAGATGACGAAATCTACGACATACTAAAGGCCAGACACGATGAGCCCTGTGGTGGGAATTTTGCAGATCGCAGGACTGGACACAAAATTTTGTAGATGGGCTATTATTGGCCCTCAATATTTAGAGACGCGAAGAAATATGTCCAGACCTACGATAGTTGTCAACGGATGGGAAAACCAGGTTAGGCTGATGAAATTCCTTTGAAAGAACAAGTGGTTGTAGAACCATTTGAGAGATGGGCACTAGACTTCATTGGCCCCTTCAATCCAAAGTCAAATCAGAATGGCTATATTCTAGTCGCAATGGACTACATGACTAAATGGGTAAAGGCAGAAGCCTTACCAAATGCAACAGAAGAAGTAGTCATCAAATTTCTTTTCAAATTATTCATTCGCTATGGACTACCAAGAGAGGTAATTACTGATGGGGGGTCACAATTTACAGCTCATAGAATCACCACCACCATGGATAATTATCATATTAAAAAGAGAATTACTTCTTTGTACCATCCACAAGAAAATGGGTAGGTGGAAAGCACCAATAAAGTCCTAGAGGTAATCCTGACAAAGACTGTCTCAACAAATGGACAGAATTGGGCTTTTGAACTCCCAAATTCCTTATGGGATTACCACACAACATGGTGTAATACCACTGGCTACTCTCCTTATCATTTAGTCTATGGAAAAGAACCCATCTTCCCAATCGAGTTTGAAATAAAGACTCTAAGGATGGCCCAGGAAATTGGACTGGAACTTACAAAAGCACATAAATAGCACCTTCAACAACTCAACGAATTGGATGAAGCACGCCTGTCTACTGTAGAGCGCACAAGTGTTATTCAGCAACAGAGAACTACCTGGCACGACAAGCATATCAAGAAAAAATCATTTAAAAAAGGTGATTGGGCGCTCCTCTATGATTCTAGATTTCAGTTTTTTCTGGGAAAATTACAGACATGGTGGCTAGGACCATATGAAATCAATGAAGTCCATGATAATGGCATAGTCACGTTAAGCACCATCGATGGGTCTAGATCTCCATTTTGGGTCAATGGACGCCGACTATAACTCTATCATCAGCTGCCCTCAAAAGAATCTTTCTACCAAGAGGTAAGTAAGGACCCTACCATTCAAATTTTGGTTGGCTGGGAAGGTAATCCCGCCACCCCAACTCCATAAATGTTGAATTCTATTGACACTGTATATACTATACATAATTTTATTTTCTGTAGATTTTATTTAGTTTTTTTATTATTTTTGACAGTCATTCGAGAAAATCAGAACTAGGGAGGATAATTGTAATGAACTCAATTAGCACTCTTTTCTGTACCAAACTCCTGCTTCATCTCATCACCCAAACCTTTTCTTTCACAGAGAAATGAATGTGTTGAGATTCAGCAGCAACAATTGGGCAACTATAATAAAATTCATAACATTAACAAACCATCCACTACTTAATTTTGAAATAAACCAACTCATAAATGATTTTAGTTGATGACTAATCAACCTTGGATTCAAGCAAAACACATTTCCAGGTTTCTAAAAATTACCTATTCAAATGGTTAAAAACCTAACAATTGTTGTTCCTTTTGCGTGCTTGTTGTTCCTTTGAATGGAACAATTGTTGTTCCTTTCGTGCGCCTGTTGTTCCTTTGAATGGAACGATTTTTGTTCTTTTGTGCGCCTATTGTTCCTTTTTCGCGTTCGTTGTTCCTTTGAAAGGAACAATCGTCATTCCTTTTTCATGCCCGTTGTTCCTTTTGCACACCTATTGTTCATTTTGTCGTTCCTTCCCTACATTGCTGATAAAACGCTAAACCATTCCTTTAGGGTGCAACTTTCACCAAATAATTTTCACCAACATTATTTCTAACGATCTATCATTATTTTGTGGACTATCTCCCATACTTTATCAAATTGTGTTTTTTTGGATCACTTTCTTCGAAATATCTTAAACCTTGTTCATAACCTGTAGCCACCATAATTTGTTTATTTTCCCTTATACATACAAATACACTTAAATCATATCTCGCCTTTATAATTAATAAGGAGTCTGCGGCACACTTTAACTTGGCATCCTTACACTTCTTTACACCATCCCTTACTCTTAAGGAGTAGATGAGCCTCCCTTCATACACTTAATAATAAAAAAAAACTTTCTTTTTCCACAAGGAATAGGGGGTCTCATCACGATCCAACCTAACACGATCATAGGATAATAACCTAAGTGGCATTCCCACTATGGCTACCACACCAGGGAAATGGCCTTTGACATTTTCTTTTGTCAAAGGAAAAGAGGCCTCATCATGAGCTGACTTGTTCACTTAGGTTACACTCTAGTGAGTGGCATTATCATCATCTGGATACCAAACTAGGATAATGGTATTTTTTTGGGAAAAACTTAAAAATAAATAAAAATAAATAAATAAATAATATTTTTCAAAAATAATAGGGGGTCTCATCACGAGCCAACCTACCACGATCATAGGATAATAACCTAAGTGACATTCCCACTATGGCTACCACACCAGGGCAATGGCTTTGACATTTTTTTCGTCAAAGGACAAGGGGTCTCATCACGAGCCAACTTGTTCACCTAAGTTACAATCTAGTGAGTGGCATTATCACCATATGGATACCAAACCAGGATAATGGTCTTTTTTGAAAAGACGATTCAAATAATTATCAAGGATACAGGCTCATCAAAGGGTTAAAAGGAAACCCTGTCGAGGCTATAGATGCCTGCTGGCAACAGTGGCTCTGCCTGTGGTATGGAAGTTTACCTTAAAAGCCAAGTTTCTACGTGTCTTTAGATTTCCTTCACTCAATAACAAGGCTATCATTTCAGTTGTATTCACTAAAAAGGAAAAGTAACAACATTATGATATGTGGGATATTATTTAAATGAACAAATTTAATTTATTCGGCGTATGTATCCTTAAAGTATTCTTTTGAGTATAGGTATATTTCAATTCCACAAAAGAGGACTAACGTTTAATGATTACCGTTAAATTGTGTGGTTTGAAAATAAATCATTGATCCCCATTGGCGGTGGCAGTACAATCATTACTTTTCACCATCAATACCTACACTCATTACTTTCCCCTACGCTGATGATCGAGGTCGACCTTTATATTAATGAGGGGAGTGGATGATAGGCATGCTTCTCGATAAAGATAGTAATGATTGTAATAAATACCCACATTTGTAAACACTTGTTGTCTCTGATAATTGCTATTTTAAGTAATTTTTCCTCCGAGCTGGTCTAACCAAGTCTGCTACCAGGAACGATAGTCGTCCACAATTTCTCACAAAATGGGTGGGAGAGGTGTGCATAGGGAGCCAAATTTACGACAGGTTACAGAGAAAGCAAGAGACATTCTGCACCAGCTGGGGTGGACGGAGTACTTCAACCGTCTGCAAGGATATGACACGAATGTCACGCTTGAATTCTTTCAGAATCTGCAGAGAGAAATCTCTATGGTGTGAGGCATACAAATCTCAATCACCTCAAAAATATTAGCAGAGGTCATAGGCCTCCCTAACACAGGCATTCAATGGACAGGAAGATACATAACACTGAAGGAAGCTGTGGAAACTTTCACAGACCCTGGGGAAGAATTGGATAAGGAAGGAAAAGGACTTAATCCCAGTACCCTCAGAGATCCATGGAAGGAACTGCAGGGATAATTCAGCAGTACATCACTTGTGATGGATGATACAATGCAATTCAACCTCACCACCTCAAATTGCTGGCAGCCTTAAAACAGCGGTTAGTACTTAATCTACCTTTCTTTCTGAATGCCATATTACATGAGTTTTCCTTAAGAGCACAAAAGTCCAAGGATCCTATTGTTGTTATCAGTCACCACAGATTAGTTAAACTGGTAACAAATAAAGCACTGAGTCAAACTCAATTGACTTGGGATAATCTGATTGAGGGAAATAGACCTCCACAAATGGAGCAGCCTAAATTATGCCATGAAGAACCACCACAAGAAATTGAAGATAGACAGGAAGAGGAGACTACCACCCAAAGAGAAATCCCATATCCTCAAACCGAAGCTGAGGCAGACCCTACCCAAATCATAGAGGCCCATACCTCACAAACACAGGCATTAATGAAAAAGAGGAAGAGAGAAACAACTTCCCCTAAAACCATCACTCAAACAAGGAGGAGAAGAAGATGAATTCAGGAAACAATTGAACCAATTCAGGGTACAACAAAACAGGCTGAAGAACTTCATAATTCTACAAAATAGTCTCCATGGGAGAATGTTCAAGAAATTGGGCAAGTAGAATAGACCTCACCAAGGAATGATCAGGAAGACACCCAACTGGCATTAGAGCATCTGACAGAATTTTTTTTGAAGAGATATGAGGTAGAAATAGCCCAGGTTCTGGGAAGCTTGGGAACCTCAATTGATAGAGGCACAAATAATCCAGAAAAATGCCCAGAACATGCCTCCTCTTCAAAACCAGTTGAAGACTTTCCTGATATTGAAATGTATTTTCCAGAGGACACAACACAGGAAGAACCTCATTTTGAAATAAGAATCCCTCTTGGATAGACAAAACATTTGGAAGGAATAGAGGAACAACCATCTGCTGGCCAGAATGAAGAAGACCTTGAGACATCTCATAAACAAAAATCAACCAAGAGCCATAAGAAAATTATAAAGTTAAGAAAGGAAAACAAATGGTTGAAGAAAAAGGCTAAGAAGGATGAAGTATTAAAGCAGAAGGTGGGTAAACTCAAAGAAATTATTAAGGAATTAAGGAAACAGTTAGAAAAAGCAGATAAGGCCCACAGAAAAATAAAAACAAAAGGAGTAGAGTGAAAGGAAGAAACCCTCTTCCTAAAGAAGCAGTCAGTACAAATTATGTAGGGATAAAGACAGACCCTAAAGAAATAGTAATAGAAGAAATAGTAGCTCTGAACGAGGAAGTAATTCCTGCAGAAACATAGGAAAATATGACAACTACAGAAACAATTGATGTTGAGGTGAAGACAGACACCCCATTATTAGAGGAAATAGCTCAACTCCTTGAGAATAATGCTACCATCAAGAGATTGGAGGAAGAGTTGATGCAGTCTCAACAAACCCTGGCTCAAAACAGAAATGAATTACTAACTATGGCAGAGCACCAGGCACTCCAGTCCCAGAAACAGGGTGCTATTGTGGACAGACTGGAAGCAAATCTTACATAGGCCCAACAAGAATTAACTCAATCGATGGAGGATATGGGTGATATGGAAGAATACCAAGCATCCCAATCTCAAGCACAGGGTGTCACCATTGATAAACTAAAGGTAGAGCTGGGACAAGCCCAACGAGTGTTAGCTCAACACCAAGATGAGATGGTCACTAGGGATAAACATCAAAAGATTATTAAACAACTTAAGGACATGAAAATAACAGAGAGTGAGACCTATGTTACGCTCACCAGAACCCAAGGGAAGGTAAAAAATGTGCAAACCCAATTGGAAAAAGATTTGGAGAAAATCAAAGAAATCTATGATGTCTACTCTGATGTTATTAATTGTAGATCCCCTACCACCAATTACATTTTTTTCTTGTTGGAATGATATCTGTTATTGAGAGTGAAGGTCATCAAAGTAGGTAAACCTATTTCATTTTCCACTGTACCTGAGTTTATTTCATGTTTCAGAGAGCAGGACGAAAAGGTACAATACTTTTTGTGTGATTTGTACTTTCATAATTTCATTCTGGAAGAAAAAAGGGAAGATAACCCTGACCCATTCATAGGTGACATATAGTTTCAGGAATTTCTTTCATTTACTCAGAACCAAGTCAGATGGGGTAAATCTCATAAAACCTTCCTAAAGAGGGAAGTTGAGCTAGATCTCTGGGTTAGGGGAGAACCTCCAAAGTCCTTTCCAACCATTATGCAACATAAAACCTTTATGAAAAGAAGGGGGGTTGTAGACTCCTTAGCCCCTATCCATCTACAGGTTATACGTTCAGGTATCACTCATTTTAGAGAGCTTAAGGAGGAAGCTCTTGCTGCTTCTAAACTGATATGGGATGCATCCTCCAGTGAAGTAAAGAGTAGGGAACCCTTTGGGTACAGGAATTTCTTTACAGCTACCTATAGAATAGAGAGGTATTCTAGATTGCTCTAAGAGGAAGGGCCTGCTTGGATTGGGTGCAGATATAATCCCCCTATCATCTGGTTCCCTCCATAAAGTTACCAAAAATATTATCAAATTAACAAGAAAAGGGAGGATGTTGCTTTTGGAGAACTCAAAAGAAGCAATGGGTTCAGGAGGCCTGGTGAACCAACCTTTCCACCCTATAGCATTACTTCTTTACATGTAAGATCTCAGCTTGCATGAGGACATGCAATAAGGTAAGATGGGGGTGTGTTAGGTTATGAAAAAGGTATAAATATATTCCTTTTTCCCACATTTCATGATATCATCTTGATTGACTTTTCAGTTATTTAGGATCAAATAGAATAGAAAATGAATAATACACTCTTTAGCGTTATTGTTGAAGTTAGATTACATAGATCCTAAAATATGATTGGAATTGTCTAGTTTTATTATAGGATTGGTTAAATATTGTCAAACCCAAGATAGCAAAGGAAATCTTGAGGATGCTCAAGCTATTGGAGGTTGAAGACTTTATGGTGCAAGGCAGTTTTGAAGATGATCGAGTTTCTTATATTGTAACTTTATAATAGTAAAGCAATCCTGAGGATCTCTCGATCCTCGGGATAGCTTAATTTACCCATATTATTGTAATATATAAGGGGTAAATGGATCCTCAAAAGATATAGAAGAATTGTACCCAAGAACTCAGATTTTAGAATTGCTCTGCATTAGCAGGTTCTGTAAATGTTGTACCAACTATGAAATCAATAAAATCTTTGAGCAGTTTTACCATTTCTATATACTGAATTTCAAATAGCAGTGCTTCTAAGGACCAAGGGCCTAGTTTGAAGGAGCTATTGTTCGACCTGTAATTGTATCAGTTCAATTTTTGTTTTGTGATTCGGTTCTCTTTTACAGAAGTTAAATGAATGCATAAGTGTGTTGATGATTTTATGTCAATTGCAAGAGATAGATATTTCCTTAAGCATTATATGATTGATGTTCCAATTCCCATTACTGATATTTGATGCGTGATAGTTCCTCATAAGTTCACACTTATTGTTCCTTTTACTTAGTTTCACTTAGTTTACATTTGTTGTTCCTTTTACTTAGTTTACATTTGTTGTTCCTTTCTGTTAGAATATAGTTGTTGTTCCTTTCAATAGAAGTACGATTGTTGTCTCTTTTCGATTAGATTACAGTCTCTGTTTCTTACCATAGATAGAGTAATTCGCCTTTTTCCTTTCCAACAATTTGATTCATAATAATAGTCAATTCTGCAAACCTTTATTTAGATTCAATTATTTCTCTTACAATGAATTCCATAGATTAATTAGTTCCTTTCCATTGCACAGCTTTAGATTTCAATTCCTAGAATTTTTAATGAATGTTTGAGGAACTTGATTGTTGATAAACTCAGATTTTCTTTAACTACACGATTTTAGCCTCTACAAGCTATCTTCATAGACTTTGCCGATATTTTTTGAGATAAAGATGAATCCTTGGGTTGATAAATCAATGTTAAACTAAGGTTGTTTTTAGACATCTTTATACCCCAACACAGTGGCAGTGGTGTCAAGTCTCATCGTTCCTCTATCGTGGCTAGCAAAAGTTTGTAAGAGAGTTGTTTAATATGGAGGTCGGAAGTTTGAGCCCGGTGGAGACCAAAACTATTTTTACCTAGGCCCATTTGGCCTAATTCAAGATGACATGTGGTGCCTTGTGATTGGGCCACTTGGCAGCATATGACTCTCTCAAGACAACTCAACACACAATCACCCTGTCCAATCAGTGGTCCAGTCAGCTTGTCGAGTCAGCATCGTATGCCATGTGTCACCTCCTCAGCCTGCCACTTCACTTCCATGCGTCCTTTTGTATAGCCATGTGTCTAACCCATATATTTCCACCTGTTTCCATGTCATCGTACATATTTCCATGTCAGCGTCCATAAGGTCCATGTGTCTGCCACATCAGCTCCTAAAAATGCCAAATGTGCATGCCACGTGTCAGCCTCTAGTGTTGTCATTTCATCATGCTAACATCATCATGATCTCATGCCGACTTCATCTGCCATGTCATTCGGACGTACTACTGACGTCAGTAGTATGGACTGTTGACTTTGACTTTGACTTTTTTCATGTTTGGGAAAAACTTCAGATCGCGATATCTTTCGCATATGTAGTCCATTTGCAAAAAAGAATATACTGTCGAAATTGACACGATGAGCTCTATGCGATGGAGCTGGTTTCGTCCAATTCTGAGGACGTTGAATTTTTGGCCTTTTTGGATCCATTTGCATCACACTTCCCCACTATGACCTTTTGATCCTCCAAAAGGATATTAACCAGACATCAAGTGTGGGATAGGCCTCCCCACTTGTCATTTTTATATCAAATCTATCATGTGCATCTGTTGCATCATAACCAATTTCAAAACAACCATGATAAGTGAACGCATATTGTTAGCCATTTTCATTTGTTCACATATTTCTAAACCCACTACCATCCATGTAGAAACCATTAGCAATGATAACCATATCAGAAACATGATTGAAAATGAACCAACATGTATGTTATTCTTTACAGTTCTGCACGACAAAAACTCATATTGAAGCAAAGTATGGCTAGATCTACATGCTACGACCATTTTACTTGTGTGCTTAAGATCAACTGGTACAATCATAGGTGTATTTCTTGCATAATCTTCCTTCTTTAATTGTTCCATTGTAAAAAGATATTGATTCCATTTAATATGATGAGCATGCACAACATATTTTGTCCCTTTTTTAGTTAAGTGATATTGATTCTCTTCCCTAAAGAAGATTTCTTTGTGATCATATAAATAAGGGATAACTAAGACCATCCCACATTCTTCTAGTGGTACCACATCACATGTTACCTCATCTACAAACTTACATGTAATTGCAAACTTTATGATACATTTCTTTGTTATGGGCAATTTGTGATTTTTACTTATCCAATTTAGTGAATAGGGTTTGTGGTGCATCTTAGTTTTTAATCCCAATTGCTTAACCACTTCTTCTGAAATTAAGTTAGCTTGATATTCACTATCTAACAGAGTTTTGATCTTGGTATGTTTCATAATGACCCTTATATGAAACAATTTACTTCTAGAATCATAACCATCACCAATTTTACCTTACAAACCAACTATTGTGATTTTAGTCTCATTAGCTGAATTTGGCCTCAAGTCTGTTGGTTGTTTTGTTGTTGCAACTTTTTTCCTTCCCTTATTTTCTTTCAACCATTTCAGTCTCTTTGCTAGGTGCAATTTCTAACAATGCTTGTCATTGTGCCCTTATTTCTTGTAATGCTTGCAAGAGAGCTTCTCTTCCTTCACTGTCGTTGATTTTTATTTCTTCACATTCCCTTTTCCATTTCCTTATTTCTTTGAAGATGATTCCCTTGTGTTGGATTTTATCTACTCTTCTAATATAATCCTATTTGACTCAGGTTTAGAATTAGTAAGCTACCAAAAAAATCCCTCTAAAACTATCGGCCCCTCTGGTAGACCAGAAGGAAACATAGCACACAGAGTGCACTACACAGTCTTACCCAAGATAGCTCTATAGGTGGCTGCAATACTCAAGTGTTTGCAACCTCGAAATGAGTGGAGATATGCGGTTGTATCTTCTAATATGTATTTATTCAGTCTAACATCTGATTATAGAATTCATTCTATCCATGCATGTGAAATACCAGATCTAGCTATTTAATTCATTCATCTAACATTCACAACTTAACAAAAATAAGGATGCACATATTCATTCACATAACACAGGTGTTATCATGGTTCACCCCCTCCTAGGATATGTCCACAAATATTTGTCTCTCAATCTCTTTATTATGGTTCAGCAATATGTCACACTATGCGTGTTTACAATCTTAGATCTTACACTCCTTCAACATGCTCCTCTATCCCTGCGAGGCTGAATAGATCACACCAAGCTCCTCAACCTATGATCTAACCCTCAAGATCGAGTCACTCACTGATTCTATAGCTCACCAAATTACTAAATAGTACTTACAACTCTATGCCATTTGTTCTTTGCTCTCGTCCTCTTTTTCTCTCAATCGATATCTCTCGACTCCCTCTCTTTCTTCCTCTAAGTACTACATATTTATATTATTTTCTCATTATCCATTACAATGAATTACAAAAACCCTAGCCCTAGTGTTGTTAGGTACTCCTTGCATGTGTGCCTCACATTCTTCCCTTACACATGATGCTTTTCCTTACAGCTGTCCTTTCTTCCTTTCATTCTTATTTTCCAAAAAATATCCTTTTCTCTTGACTGGGTCTGCATCCAACACGCCCCCACCACTGACATGTGGCTCATCCTGAGCCACATAAACTTTGTGCGCTTCTCCAACAACTCCTACGATATTCTAGAACTTCTTTGTGAGTTCCCTTTCTTGTGTTTGAGCTTGCGTGGTCTTTTCTCTTAGTGCATCCAATACTTGCATTTCAATCTCCTCGCTGATCATATATGCGCACTCTACCTGAATTTGTGCCATGTTATTCTTTGTCTCTTATGCTTGTGCAATGACCTACGCTGCTAGTTCTTGAAGAGGTTCCATTTGAGCTTGTCGATCCTTCTTCTATGTCTACATAGCTATAAAATATGCTTGTAGATTCTTCATATCTTGTACTCCTTTGAGGTGCTCAGTGATCTTCATTGTTTTCTGCTTCTGCTTGAGGTCCTGGATAGTTGCGCTTATCTTTTCCTCCTCTCGGTCCCACTACTGGACCTGTTGATTCTCGTACAGCTTCATCCATAGTTGTGTTACTCTATCGAACAAGTCGACAACTGCACTGACTTGTTGTTCCATTTCCTCCATCTGCCTTGTTGCTTCCTGCTTCCTTTTCTCCTTCACCTCCGGGGGAGTGGTGGGGATGAGTTTTTCCCAGAGGTTCTCGATCTCCTACTTCTATTGATCGATTGTTTTCACATTCTGATCAATTTTCTACATCGTCATGGACTCTATCATTTGCACACTCCTTGGAATTTTGTCATAGGATACAGCCAATCCCTGCTCGAGCCTATCTGTGTAATATTTCTTGTCTTTGGTCTCGAGCTTGACCTACTCGAGCACCAACTCCAACTCTTCTCTACTTTCCTTTATCTCCTGCAATTCTATTGCGTTTGTTCATGTGTGTGACTATACCTCTTGCGTGATGTTGACTTGTAGTTTATATAGTTCCTTGGTTGGTATCCACCCCATTACCAACTGTATTTGTGCTAGATATTTCAAGGGTTTCTAGCCCACAATTTCATCCATGTGTAGCATGCTGGGGCTATGTGGAAAGTTGAGCTCGATTCTGCTATTGTCTAGATCATATCCTGGTTGTTCAACACAGCCTTGGATCCTACTTATGATGTTGTAAAGACTGACTCTATTCCTCTTCCAACCCTTTATGTCTCTATGATCTATTTCAGGAGATACCTCATGTCAGCTAGCTCATCCTAAATCCTGTCCCTTTGGTGTTGGGATTCATCAAAATCCTCCAATATTTTGTCTTGTACAATTTCAGCCACGTGGTCCACATCGTCCTCCATGATTGTATATTCCTTTGGCTTCTTGTGTGCCTTAGCTTTCTTGCGCACACCCATAGTGTGTATGATCAACCTCTTGGTATGGCCTTTTTCCTATTGAGTAGAACTTGATGTAGTCCCTTGTGTTGTCTCAGTCTCTTTTTATTGTTCCTACAGTGCCTGGGTGTTGTTCTTCTTCCCTTCCTGGGTACCTTTCTTTGGTGCACCCCCTCTATTTTGTTGTGTCAGTTTCAACCCTGGCTTTGGATTCTTGGGTGTATTTTTTTTTCCTACATGTGTTTATTCTTTCCCTGCATCAGCCTCCTTATCCGTGGATATCTCTTGATTCATAAGTAGAACTCTCCACTCATCTTGCCAATCCTTGATGACTATATCTAGTCCTCTTCCTTGACGCAGTATCATAGTTGTAGCCATTCCTTATTTGGATCCTTTCGTGCTTGAATCCATACTGCATGCCTGGTCACTTTAAAATTGGCTATGCCTTGATATTTCACAACCACTTCCGGCGTAACCCTCCATGTGTTGGAAATGCTTTCATGCAGATCATTGTAATACCCTGTGAACATGCTTGCATTTGCATTTTTTTTGGGGGGGGTTTGAAGTGCTCCCCAATGATAGGCATCACATTGCGCGACACCGAGTGGATCGCTCACAAAAGTATGAATACTTAGGCTCCCTCCATCCAACCAAGGTGATCAGGATGAGTAGCCAAGAGTAATGAAATTTTATCCCCAGGTCCTGCGCATCCTTGCAGTCCTCAAGAAATAGGTTCAATAAGTACGGGTCCCAACTAAGTATATTTCCCTCCACACACTGTGTTGCAGCTCTGACGACCATGACAGGGACTTCCTCCTTGCAGCACTTCCTGAGAAACTTGAACGCCATGAGTTTTTTGGCCAACTTTCTTGTTGCGTCACTGATGCGCTTGATGATGATTTTGCATGACCCCATTTCCGTGCCATCCATATTCTTCATTTCCTCAACCAATGCCTTCTCCTTTGTCTTGTCATCGAGGAATTGAGTGGAGCTCTCTCTCCAAGATGGCAGCCCCTAAATAAACACAATGAGCTCTATGTCTATCGAGACAGGCTCGTCCACCCATAGGTACCCTCCATGGGTAACTGCCATCAGTTGTTTGACGTAGTTATTTACATCGCAACCCCTTCCAATGTGTGGGATATCCAATAGGTTCAGAATCTCAGTGTTGTCCAGTCCAACTACCCACTGTTTTGGTTGGAGAATCAGCTCGCCAAAGGGTCCAATACCTACGTTGTCTAGGTAAACTTGCTTTGCGAACTCCAGAAACTTGTCTGTGTCAGTCACATCGTGATCCGAGTACTGTAGTTTTTCCACACATCTTAACACATTAGCCATGATACTCACCCCTTATGAAATGCATGGTAAGACAATGGTTGTTGCATCCTTCCTACGCGATGATATTGTTGTTGGTTGTTTTTCCTTCCACTGTGGTGGCTGACTCGAGGTTCCAACCTCCATTGTTCTCTCCCCTGTATACTCCTCTGGTCAGTCTGTGACATATTCTACTATACCCTCTTGTTTTTTCTCTGGAACTATCGTGTGTGACCTTTCTGGTGCATTCACTTTTGTCTAGTTTGGGCCCATCCCATTAACCCTCGAGGCCTCTTCAAGGTTTTCAGGGCGCGAAGGATTTTCTGTGTCCTTGGTCTGTTGGATTTGTCCCACTTCCGACATATCAATGTATATGCCCACTGTTGTTGTTTGTTGATTTTCCTCCACTAGTGGTGTGGGGCTCCCTGGTTCCATATTGGGTGACGAGATTTCATCCAAGTTGAGGAATTCAGTAGGCCATGTTCAATTCCCTGTGGTTGCAGTGGTGCTTTAAGGTTTCTTTGAGGTCGTTTGTAGGCCTGGATTAGTGCTCCTAACTTGGGTGGTGCCTTGGTGGTAACAATGGTCTCCTCCGAGCTTATTTCATTATGTAACTCTTACAAAATCTCTCTATGCTCCGTATACTCTGTTACTCAGTGATTTTCTCAATTTCACAATAACCCTTTTGACACCCACATGCTTTCCTTATATAGGAATCGTGTGAAACTTCGCGGGGAAGTTACCACTGCTGTGTTTTAAATGGTTTGGTATTTCCCTCATACATATCATTCAATTCCAATGACGCCACCAGTTGGCATGATTAATGTGACGTCACTTCAACTTTTATTGTCATTCAATTTTGATAGACGTCGTCAATTGGCGCCTATTTGTCGTACCCATTATTTTTCCAATTTTCCCCCTTTTTTAGATCATTGGTCCTTTTGTCAGCGCACTAACTTTTCCAAGTGCACATCATATTTTTTTTTCGGTGTACATGGACATTTATTTTCATCACGTTATGTCTCCTTTTGTTGGTTGTTGTTTTATTTTGATGTCTGGCATGGTAACCCCTCGATTGTTGCGTGCAGTCCTTTTATTTATTTATTTAAGTGCTAGGAGGTCGACTGTCCCTATACAACTTCAGTCGACTCCCATTGATCATTCCCCTGAGTTTTGTTCCTCCCAAGTCCTTCAACTGTACAACTCCCCCATACGTGACATTCTTTACTTCATATGGTCCCAACCAATGCATTTTGAGTTTTCCTGGGTGTTGAACAGATTTACTGTCGTACACCAAGACTAGATCTCCCTCCTTGAATTTTTTCCTCTTGATATGCCTATCATGCAAAGATTTGTTCCTTGCTTTTTATACTTCTTGGTGAAACCCTACTAGAATCATGTCTTCTTCCATGATCATCATTTTCCTTAACCTTTCTTGTACTGTGCCTCGCTCTATCATGTTTGTAATAGTTGCTACGTGTAGACTGGGTACCAAAATTTCTAATGGAACCACTACTTCTTTCCCATACACCAATTTGAATGGTGTCTTCCCTGTCAATTTTTTACATGTGGTCTTGTATGCCCATAATGTTGTCGGTATATTCAAGTCCCAATCATCCCTATTAACATTGCAGATCTTTGTCTGTGCATTCTCTAGGATCTTATTAAAAGCTTCCACTATTCCATTGGCTTGAGGATGATATGGTGTACTCTTTTGATGATAAATTTCAAACTCCTCAGTCATTGCCTTAATAGTGTTGTTAATGAATTGAGTGCCTTGGTCACTCATCAAAATCCTTGGGCATCCAAATCTCGTGATCACGTGCTCAAACAAGAAGTGTGTTGCGGTCTCTACGTTGCAATCTTTTACCGGTGCTGCTTCTTCCCATCTTGTTAAGTATTATGTAGCGGTAATGATATACCTTTCTCCTAACCTTTTTGTTGGTGGGTTAATTGGTCCCACAAAATCTATTGCCCATTTGTTGAATACTTGCAAGGTTACTTGTGGCTTCAGGGGAATCTCGTCCTGTCTATTAGGTTTACCAACCCTCTGACATACATCACATCTCTAGGAATAGTCCTTTGAGTCTCTGTGAACCATCAGCCACCATAGTCCTGTGCACAATACCTTTTGTGTAGTATATTTTCCTACATAATGTCCTCCTGCTATTCCCTCATGGGCTTTTGCTAGAATCCTAGGTATTTCATGTTCTAGAACACATATTCTCAAGATGTTGTCTGCACCCATGTTATACAAGTGTCCCACAATCAATTGATATTTTGCAACCCTGACTACCATATTTTTACTCTGCACACTGTTGAATTCTTGTGGCATAGTCCATGTACTCAAGTATTGAATGATGTCTGTGAAATATTCATTAGCTACTTGGACTGAAAATAACTATGCATCGGTAAAGTTGTCTTATAAATTCGTAGGTTCCTCTCCATTGGTGATCCTTGACAGGTGATCAAGTCCTGCGTTTAAATTCCTTGGTTTGACTATCACTTTGAAGTAAAATTCCTGGAACAACAATAAATATCTACAAATTCTCCCCCCCAACACTGGCTTGTTGACGAGGTATTTTAGATATGAATGGTTTATAAACATCTTTAAATGTTTTCCCAATTAGTAGTGTCTAAACTTCTGAAGCTCATAGACCATAACCAAGCCTTCTCTCTCTGTGGTATTGCAATTTTTCTCCAATTCTGATAATTTTATTCTAGAAAATTCTATAGGATGGTCCAATTCTACTACTCCTGGCTACACTAGAATAGCTCCAAGTGCTATGGTTGATGCATCTACATGCACATGGAATTTATTTTCCCAATCTGGGAATACTACTATTGGTGCGGTTACCATCTTCTCTTTCAAGGTGTCCAATCCTCACTGACTGTCCTCATTCCACTGAAACTTGTTGTCTTTTCATAATAATTTCTCCATTGGGGCAGTGATATGTGCATACCCTTTTAAAAATTTCCTATAGTATCTTGTGTGTCCCAATGTTTCTCTTAACTGACGGGCTGATTTTGGTGGTGGTAGATTAACAATTACGACAATCTTGGCAGGATCTACTAGCAAGCCTTGTTTGCATATTATATGGCCCAATAATATCCCAAAGGGTGTTCCAAATATGCACTTCTTGATGTTTAACGATATCTGCCATTGCTTGCATCTTTATAACATCAAACTAAATACCCCTACATGATATTTCAATAGACTATAGATTGTCTAATCATCCAGATATACCTCTAAAGACTGGTGGATGAAATATTTGAATGTTTCTATGACTACTCTGGAAAATATTGTTGGTGCATTCTTTAGTCCAAATGGCATGACTGTGTACTAGTAGGATCCCCATTCTGTGGAAAAAGTGGTCTTGTATCTTTCTTATGGAGCTATCTTAATATGATGTTAGCCTAAGAATCCATCAGTGAATGAGTAAGCTTCATGTCCTCCTACGTTCTCCAACACCTCATATGTGAAAGGAGTAGGGAATGGGTCATGTAGGCATGCATAATTCAACTTCCTCAGATTGACACATATCCTTATCCCTCCCTATTTTTTCTCCTGAACTACCATAGGGCTTATCCATTCATATTCCTCCACAGGTTCTATGATTCCAACCTCCAACATCCTATCAATTTCGGCTTTGAGTTTTTGCTTATATATAGGGTTTAGTCTATATGGTCATTGTCTGATTGGTCTTGCCTAAGATATAAGAGGTATCTTCATTTCACCTAGCTCTCCTGCTATGAATTTCATTTTTGTAAACTTTTTTGGGAACATGTCACTGTACTCATGCAGTAACTCAGTTATGATTTCTACTGTTTGCTCATCCTAGTAGTCTCTAATGCTGGCCATTTTGGGATTCTCAACTATCCCAATGTTGAATTTCTTCACCTTGATCGGCATAGAAAATACTTTTGATTCTAGAGGTGGACCTTCTACCTCTCTTTCACCTTATACTTCCACAATCTGAATGTGTTTTGGGTCATCTTCATCTGGTGATTCTTCCTGTACATGGTAGCATGAAAGTAGTTCTTTTATTGTCTGTTTGTTCTATTGTTGTTCTTCTGTCATGAGTTCAACTTTCGGTTCTTTAATGAATATCACCCCTCTGATTTGTTTAAGTGTTGAGTCTATGTTGGGGTTCTCATGCTCGAATGATAAAGTGATTGTAAAATTTTGCTGTAATATTGTCCAATTTGTAGTTCCTCTATGCAATTCCTGGTCTGTATACCAGTTTGTTGGAATCCCTTCTAATGTGTGAACAAAATGATGAGGCCATTCCTTTGGTGGTGTCATCCTCCATAGTGTTCTGCACTTCTCCAAGTGTTCTTTTAGTGCCCTCTGTCCCTCATATTTCTGCAGTTGGTTGTTTCCCTATTCTGCGCCAAACCTAATGTGCAGTAATCGCTTACATTGGTACGAGTCCTTGAATGTTCCTTTGTGAACACCCCACCATATTCTAGGTGTTTCCTTGAGTGTTATATCCAGGGCCAAAAGCCTCTAATTTTATAACACTTCATCTGTGTATCATGTTAAGAATGCTTCTAAGTCATTCACCCCATGGAAGCTAGGAGGTTCCCTTATCTCCGTACCTACCCATCTTACTACGCAGTCTATTCTTGCGCATATTCTTGTGGAGAATTCATGTAACTTATGTTGCCAATTTTCTAAGACCATATCTGAGTCTGACGCACATCAGGTAATACTTCTCCAACTGAGTACCCCATTTGCAGTTGGGTTCACATAATCTTCTTCTCACGTAGTTGTTATATACAACTGGTTAATTTCCTCTAGATCTAAGCAAGCAAGTTCTACAAACCTTTCCCCTTCAGATGGATCCAATGGTGCAATGACTCTGTATTCTCCTGACTCAAATGCCACCTTCCTTGTCTTTAAGTTGATTATGGCCTGATTGTCAAACTTACAAACGCCCAATCCAATCCAAGCAATGTTGGATAAGGTGTCGTTTCATCCACTATCTCTATTAATTTGAAGTCATCTTTAGTGCACACTCCATCTAGATCTATTGTCACCCCCTTTAGTCTTCTTATTGGTAGAACTCTGTGTTGATTTGCTAGTTTCAGTTGAACAGGTGAATATCCTAATGTGGGTTCTCCCATACATTTCCATGTCTTCTTGGGTAGCACATTTACTTCGGATCCTAAATACAATATAATATCTCCCTTGTTGAAATCTCCAATGTTGGCGTTTGGTATGAGTTCTCTCCTTGTTCTCCTCCTTGTATGCAGATGATTAATTTTTTTCTGGTCTAGATTTCCTTCTGCCTCTATGCTACATATTTCTAGCATATTTTGTAATACTTTAATAGATGATAGATTGTTTAGTAGTTTAACATGAGATTGCAAAAAACCCTTAATCATACTTACTTGTCCTAGGGGTTGTGCTTCTTTGGTGTGATCCAGCGATGGAGGCATCTCGTACGTTGGTACTTCCTGGGTATGTTTCATATTTGATGTCGATGAAATGTATGGCTTCACAAATTCTTGTCTGTCTTGCTTGAAAATATCATTTTCGTTCTACGCATCAAACTACTTCTTCGGTTAGACATTATTCTTCAGCCATTGGTGCTGTGATGGATCTTGTCTTACTATGTCATTTCATGTCTTATCTCCTCCCCGTGTAAATATGTTGATGTTTCTTCCTTCATCCCTTGCTTCCATCGAAATCCACTGAACATTCTGATTGTTCTGATTTCTCTTTTCCTGGATCTTCCCCAATAGCATAGGGCATTCTTTTGTGTTGTGATCTGATGTGCAACAATAAACACATGTCGCAGGTGGAAGTCAACATTCTCTTGCATAGTGTCCTGGTTGTTGACAGTTGTGGCATATCATTGGTCCTCTACCTCTTCCAAAGCCTCCTCTTGCTCTTCCTCCACCTCTGTAGCTAGATCGATCTCCTCGTGGTGCATTGTACAGAGGCACCTGTTTATATTGTGTGATATTATAGTGTGGTTGCATAGTATTGTACTGTGGCTGCGCAGTGTTGTATTGTAATTTTTCTGCATGGTTTTATACAACTATTGCACAGTGTTATATGGGGTTGGTACTTGGTTAAACTGTGGTGCAACTTTCCAAATCATCATTTATGCCTGTACCCTATAAGAATTTGATGTTCTTTCCCTCATCAGGTCCATTGTCCTACAATCTTTGTCATCATGGCCTACTGACTTGAAAAAGTTTCAATATGAGCTCTTAGGTACTATCTGGTACTTCTACATCATTGGGAAGTGATATGGATTATTCCCCTATTTCTTACAGATCTCACACCATACTCCTCTTCTTGGAAACGGGTTTGGAATTCTTGTTGCCATGTATTGCACGAATGTTGGACACTTGTTCTTATGGTGTCCTTTTGTCCTACATGTGGTACACCAAAGGGATTATCTTTTTTCCTTACCTTTGTTCTAGTTTAGCTAGAATGTTAAGTTCTTCATATCCTCCTTCAGTTCCTCTATGGTTGGATCTATCCTCTGATATTGGTTCTCTTCCAATTGTAAGGTTTCTTGTAGAGCCTCTTCCTGTGTCTGGAACTTCTATTGTCGCAAAGGGTATTTCAAGTGTGGTATCAATGAATTGACAAAAAGGTTCCTATGCTGCATATCTGTCATGACATACTTGAGATTTCCTTTCAATCGCTTGAATCTCTATTCAATCTCCCATACAAATTCTCCTGGTTTCTGTCTGATCTCTATCATCTCATTCATGTATTAATCCTTTGAAATAGGCTTCTGGAAATCAATAACTTTTTTATATCTCCAATCATTTTGGTTGTCCCCGGTAGACTGTTTGTAGCTAAACTCATGTACCAATCCAGTGCACGATCTCTTAGTGTGATAGATAAATCTGCAAGTTTAGTGTCCTCATATGTGATCTGTTTCGCTTCCTATATCTTTTCACAAATAAACAAGTTCTTCTCCAGGTCCTCCAACACTTCCCGTTTGAATTCTGGTAACCTGATGGTGGGATCATTTCCTTCCATCCCGAATGTTGAACTACTACCTCCACGTGGTGTAGATACTTGACTAATTCTTTCTGAACTAGCTCCCCCAGTTGTTGTTCCTTGTGTATATGTACTTCATGCTGTCTTTCTTCTCCCGAAATTAGGTTGTCTAAATGGTGGTGTTCTTCTTGGTGTATTAGTCGCACATGGGTTTATGGGTTCCACACTAACACTGATATGGATAGGAGTGATGCCTTCTATTCCCACTCTTGGACCTCTCATCTTCCTCTAATATGTCGCATGTAGGATTTCCTCAATCTTCTCCACATCCTGGAGATCCTCTACCTCTTCTTCATCACTTGTCAAGCCCTCCCTTGTGGCTACGGATCTCTTCTTGGTGTTCACCTTATATTGGTAGGGTACTTCACTACGCATTCTTCCAGTTGTTTCCATGATAGGCTTAATCTGGTCTTCATCCATCATGATTGGGTCCAAGGCCTCCTCCTTCTTTCCTTTATCCCTTTATCCTTCCATTTCTCCTTCTCCTTTCAGTGCTTCCCCACTTCCCTAATGCACGGAGGGAATTTTAGTTCTCTAACTCCATTGTCATTACTCTGTTATATAGTAATATCTTAATACAATTATATAACGATCTGATATACCTACCTCGAGGTTCCTTCAAGAATGCTTTCTCTATCGCACTATAAGACTTCGTTGTATCTACTGCAAATTTTGTGATAAATCCTACAACAATGTTGTCTAACCAGAAATCTAATGCCCGCGTAAACTTATTATCAACTTGTTGTAATTGTGTGATGTCTACAAGATTCCACTCTAGTTGTTTAATCCGATTTGTAGGATGGTTGTCTTTCAACCTTTTTATCCACTCATGAAACACATGCGGGAAATCACAGAAAAATACTTCATGCAAGTCGTTGAATACGTACTTGTCCATGTATTTGCGCGGTGTCAACTTCAAGTTTCTGTTATTTTTCTGTGCAAACTCCAGTTCCTTTGTTTTCAACTAGCTTTTTATCTCTGCCTTTGTTGGATTCCATGGTATCAACATCCCCTTTTATATTCTCATTCTCTCATCATCTTGCCGTATGATCTGGCATTCTTTTGACGCCTTTTCAGCAGATCTCATTCACTCAAGCCCATTTTGTTCCAACCAACCGACAATGGAACCATTTGTTAGATTTTATATACTCTTATACTCTAATCCTATTTGACCTAGGTTTAGACTTAGTAAGATCCCAAAAAAATCCCTCTAAAACTATCAGCCCCTTTGGTAGACCAGAATGCAACACAGCACACAGAGTGCACTGTGTAGTCTCACCCGAGATAACTCTATGGGTGATTGCAATACTTAGGTGTTTTCAACCTGGGAATGAGTGGAGATCTACGGTTGTATATTGCAATCTTTATTTATTCATTCTAACATCTGATTATAGAATTCATTCTATCCGTGCATGTGAAATACCAGATCTAACTATTTAATTCATTCATCTAACATTCACAACTTAACAACAATAATGATGCACATATTCATTCACATAACACAGGTGTTACCATGGTTCACCCCCTCATGGGATACATCCACAAAGATATAGCTCTCAACCTCTTTATTATGGTTCAACAATATGTCATGTCGCACATGTTTACAATCTTAGATCTTAAACTCCTTCAATAGGCTCCTCGATCCCTGCGAGGCTGACTAGATCGCACCAGGCTCCTCAACCTGTGATCTAACCCTCAGGATTGAGTCACTCATTGCTTCTCTAGCTCACCAGCTTACTGAATAGTACTTACAACTCTATGCCATTCATTCTCTGCTCTCATCCTCTTTCTCTCTTGGTGTCCTCTCTTTCTTCCTCTAAGTACTACCTATTTATATTCTTGGCTCATCAACCATTACGATGCATGACAAAAACCCTAACCCTAGATTCGTTAGGTATTCCTTGCATGCTCTCCTCACATGCTTCCCTCACATGTGTTTCTTTTCCTTCCAGCTGTCCTTCCTTCCTTTCATGCTTCTTTTCCTAAAAATAACATTTTCCCTTAACTGGGTCTGCATCCAACACCCTGATACACCAACTCCATTTTTCCCTGCTTCAATATACGTTGCTTGAACAAAAACCTCATCAATATTAGTAGGTCCAAACATAAATATTGTATTACGAATATGTGTAGGCAAACCTCCTATATACTTCATAATATTTTCTTGTGTATGTAATGGAATATTTAACATCAAATCCATCTTACGAAATTCATTTGCGTATTCTTTCACCAATTGTTCTTTCCTTAATTTAAGACTTTTCGATTCAATTAAATCCCTCTCCTTATACCCCAAAGGATAGAATTTTTTTCTAAGTGAAAAAATAAAATCTTTCCATGATGGAAATACATTACCAATTCGTTGAGTACCATGTTGCAACTTACTCTGCCACCATATGAGTGTTGTGCTTGCAAGACTAAGCGATGTCAATTTGATCTTGGTTTCCTCATCATTGATTTGTTGCACACTGCAATATACCTCCATCTATCTAACCCAATTATAAAGATTCCCAGCATTCACTTCTCCATTATGCACGAGAAACTTGAATTTCACATCAAGTTTAAGTAATGGCATGTTAGGCTTATGTTTATGAGAATGTTTTCTTGTAGAAGTAGGATTTGAACTTGTACTTGAAGAAGAAGAAGAATATGGAGATGAAGGAGGTAAAGGAGGAGGTTTTGGAGTGTCTTATCCTTCTTCACTTTTGTCTTTCTTTGAATATTCTCCTTTAACATGTCTCTTCTGTTCCATATAATCATCATACAATACTTTTACCATCTCCGACATGGAAAAGAAAGTTTTTTGAAACTCTCTTTCATTTTGAGAAAGTACTTCTTCCGATGCCATATTATCACTTTGAGATGTCCTTTCTCTTGATCCAATTTCAGGATCTCCTTCTACAAGCTCTCCTTCACCACTATGTAACTTTTCCCTGGTAATCATGCATACTCAAACAACCAAATTTCAACCTTATTTGATACCACTTGATCCGAAATGATATTTTAAATGACTTGGTTAAGTATGTTACATGAGTTGATTTATCATTTAGAAATTAAAGAGAAGAAGAACGCATTTTAATGAAATAAAGTTGTAGCCATCATAAAGAATGCAGAACAAAAATGAGCATTAAGAATAAAAAACCATAATGCCAAAACTTGTTAATGCAGTTCGACAAAGTTGCCTATGTCTCCGAGCCTGTCTTCAGTGGGGGAGGCTTTCTTATTAATATTCAATGCTTCAAATGTACATCAGAATTATATGAATTTTTTCTTTGAATAAAATAACACTTTTTTTCTCTGTCTCAGGAACTCAATGCAATAGATGAAACTGAAAAAGGTGGAATAGAACTCCCAAAAATGGCCTACAAAGCTCCGCTACTCTTCTGGCTTCCCTATATAAAAATGGATTACTCTCTACAACTTGGCCTCATTCTGTTGTTCTGAATATGTTTTCCATGGAAAAAAGGTTGAATTTAAATATAATTTGAGTTGGGGATCATATCCTAACTTCTCCCCAAGATTTGGCCTCAATTTGGGCTCCATATCCTCCAAAAATGGGCAAAGTCCCATTAAAATAGCCCAAAAAATGATTAAAAAATCCAATTCTAAAGTCAAAAACCACTTTTGGCATAATATATGGCGCACACCCCCTTTATCTGAGCTCTTGGTCATATGGTAAGTCATGTTTCTAGGTCCCAAGGCCAAATGGAACATGTGCCCCTAGTCCTTAGGCTCATGGTCATGTGGATAAGCCATGTGGTCGAGTGCTGGTGTGACAGGTGATATACTCATGGATCCTTGGCCCTTGGATTTCGAACCTTGGTCACATAACCTCCCATCCTGGTCGGTGGGTATCCCCCGCCAACCAGGTGCTATCCCATATGCTTTCCACATTGACCATAAAACTATGGGCAATGGCGGTGGTGTCAAGTCTCGTCGTTTCGCTATCATGGATAGCGGAAGTTTGTTAGAGTGTTATCAAATCTGGAGGTCAGAATTTCAAGCCCGGTGGAGACAAAAAAAAAATTACTAGGCCCATTTGGCCTGATCCTAGATGCCACATGGTGCCCTGTGATTGGGACACTTGACAACATATGACTCACTAGATCCAATTCAACACACAGTCACCTTGTCCAATCAGTGGTCCAACCATCTTGTCGAGTCAACACCGTATGCCACATGTCACCTCCTCATCCTGCCACTTCACTGCCACGTCAATGTCACGTTTCCCTCTATACTACCACGTGTCTAACCTGGAGCCTACCACCTATCGCCACTTCATCGTACGGACTTCCACGTCAACATCTGTACAATCCACGTGTATGCCACATCAGCTCCTGAAAACACCAAATATGCATGCCATGTGTCACCCTCTGGTGCTTCCACGTCTGCATGATAACATCATATTCCATGTCATGTTGACATACTATTGACGTCTACGGTATAGAATGTTGACTTTGACTTTGAATTTTTGTATGTTTGGGTAAAACTTCATGTCGTGATATCTTTCGCATACGGAGTCCATTTTCGAAAAGCAATATACTGTCGAAATCGGCATGATGAGCACTACACGATGGCGTTGGTTTCTTATGAATCCAAGAACTTTGAATTTTTTGCCTTTTTAAATCCATTTGGATCAATGGGCAACCTTCAAAAAGAGGAAACCCAACTATGGACAGATTAGTGATCAAATCAAAATCAGGATTATGCAAGATAAATCAAGGTGATAAAATGCATTGTTGGTTGAAGAAATATGAACATTAAATAAAAATTAGAGAAAAACCATTAAACAATCCTCCCCAGTATGGTCGCCAAACAAATGTAGAGGAAAAGGTATGAGGAACCTCATGCCAACATTTTCAAATCTTACTTGGCTAAGGTAAGATAAGCGGGATTGTCACCCCGAGTTTATAACCAAAATAATAAAAACATTTTATTTATTCTCAGGTAATGAGTACTAGGAACCAATGTTGTCTTTTATATTTAAATATGTAAAAGAATAAAATAAAAATATGTTTTTTGTTTTATATAGAATCAATAAAAAATGAAATATAATTCTATAAGTAATACAAGGAAATACACACGTGGGACCCAAAAATCAGCCAAGCAATTTTATTGATTTCATTCCAAATTACAATCAAAACCAAGTTTTCATACCCGTGTGAGGGTAGGGACCAAAATCTAATTTAGGTATCTTTGATGGGAACCATACAAAAATACTTTGATATCAAGAAAATAATGAGACTAGAAATCTGGATCAGCCTAGCCATGGAAGTATCATTGATTGACTCTGCAAAATATCATCTATCAGCAATGAAAACTAATTCATAATTCGATTAGAATACACAAACTATCAAGACAAAAAGATCAACATTTCTAGTATAAGTTGTTGAAATATGCCTCTCAACCTTTGAATCCTTCTACCTTCAATAAGACCCTGCTATCAACAAAAGGGTTAAGACTCTAGAATAACTCAGAATGAATGAAAAATAATTGATCTCACAAGTATAAGAGAAGACCTTTATTGGAAATTCCTTTCCATGTTCTCTCCCCCTTTTGTCTCTTTTTTTTATCAGATTTTGTCTTTCTCAAAAGAAGTTGTGGTAGTTCCAAACTACCTTTAGTTAATTCATAAATGACTTAATATTAGTTAGGGACAAATATTAAATAATCATAATAATAGATAAAGGGTAAATAAATAATAACTAATAGGTGGGACCCCTAATTCCCTTAAGTCCTTTTAAGTTTTGATTTCCTCCTTGTCGCTCCATAATTGATTTAAATAATAAATCATGCCACCTCATATATATACACATAAGAAATCACTTTGGACATCCCCTTGTATCTCCCAAAATTATCCATATATATATCAAATAAATGAGTGCTTTTGCGGGGGAAAAAAAATTATTAACTTGTTGTCCAAAAATAGAAACATAGTGCCATGTTCTCTAAATGAGATTGAAACATAGATAAATTTTCCACCATATAAATATCAAAAATCATATTTATTGTGAGAAGTAGCTTGCCTCTTTTCACTACTTGCTGCCTTTTCTACTTTGTTTGTTGAGTTGGACTTCTTAGAGTGTGGTTGATTGGATACTTGAGGGTGAACTTCATTGAAGGATCAGAAGTGTTCATCATATTGGTGAGCATGGGTGGTGACTGACTGAGAGGAATCATTATATGACTTAGAATGAGTAACCACTTTTTTTTCTTTACTTGATTTAGGCTCATGGATAGCTGTTTTGAGTCTTTTGCTTGCATGTGAGGATTGAACAGGGGATGCAATGTGGGAAATTTGTTGAGCATGTTGGTTGAGCAGATGTGGAGGTGTGAATGGAAATTAAACTATGGGATAGCCATTATGATTATATGCAGGGTGATGAACAACATCCTTCCAACCATCATTGATAGGGACCTCTAGTTGCAGGGATACATGAGCTAGAACATGAACATTAGAACTACTAGGAAAATGATGATAAGGAGGTATTTCTGGTTGGGGACATGGATGAAACACTCCTTGTCCTACTAAGTTAAAGAAACTATATTGAAATAACTAATTTAATTCTTTAGGATTAGCATCAAAATGTATGGAGAATCTGGGTCTCATGTTACCTCTCTGCCAAAAATTGTTTCTTCCTCTACCTCTATCTATGCCTCTGTCAGGGCTTCCTCTATTGAAGAATCTCATTGTCTAAAATCAAACTTATATCAGTATATGAAAAAATAAATACTAATCAACCATCAAATCACTTTTCCTAAAGATAATTTTAAAACATTGGCTCCTATCAATCAAAACACAAGCATGCATGCAATCAATCCATTACTCTGCATAAATAATCATAATCAACTTGTTTGATTTCATTTCACAACTCTCTTCATTTAGAATAAGGAAATTCAATGATATATGGGATATGATTAGATTTTTAATGAATGAAAAGTGGTATTATGAAAGGGGAACAATGATTATTTTTATGAAACAAAATCAGTTCATAAAATAAGATCAACTTTTATCATATCATCATCTTAATTTTACTAAAAATTTCACCAAATATTGTTCACTATTCTTATATGAAATCTTCCCTTTACCAATGTTTCCAAATTAAAGAGCTTCCACACAATCACATCATCTTTTGAAAATACAGCATAGGGATAATAAAATGATTTTGGGAAAAATGAGGGGCTTTATAATTTGTGTAAAATGAAATTATGGATGGGAAATGAAAATGATGAATGCTCTTTCTATAAACAGCTTATCCTTCCATCAATCATCAACCAATGTGAATAACTCAAGACCTTAGATGAAACCATGTAGTTCATTTGTATTTTAGTTCCTTGGAGCTTAATTTGTTGATTAAAATAAATTAATAAATGTTCCAGAGAATTCCACTGAATAAATTCTTGTATGAAAAACCATGTCTAAACTCTTTCAAAGTATATCAGTTCAGAATCTATCCATAGAATTTAAATATAACAATAGATTAGATTCAAACCAATGTCAATCAAACTGAGAATAATGGAGGGTTTGATCATTTTCCAATATATCAAATTTGCTTGAACTAATTCTCATCCATTTGTTGTTGCATATACCATGACATTTTCAATATTCATATATATTAGTAATTAAGAAAGTGACGAAACCTAAGTGCAATCAAAGTAGGGTTTTCTTTTAAAAATAAAATATTTGTAATTGTTTAGATTTTTCATCAACATTCCAGAACCATAATCCAATTTGTTGGGTTGTTATATTATTTGCAGCGAAATTCCAGTCGAGGTGGATCGACTAACATTCAAAGTCAAGGTGGATTGAAAGCAAGTCGAAGGTCGAGGTTTTTCGACTGGGTAAAGTAAAATTCGAAGGTCAGGGTGGTTTGATATGGTAAATACATCGACAGCAAGTCGAAGAGGTCAACCGTCAAGAGGTCGACAGGAGGGCATGTGTCAACCTACTGAAGACCGAATGAAGGTTGAGTGGTATTCGATTGGTAATCTAACCTCGTAGTTGAATGTAACAGAATCCCAAGATTCATGATATTTGTATCCAATGATATGCGTGGATATGTAACCATTTTTGGGTGCCTTTTCTTTAGGGTTTTTCCCACTGTAAATCCTATAAATAAGGCATCTTGTAATGTTGTAAAATATAATCTTTAGATGAAATCGTAGAGGTTGTTGGTCATGTAGATGTAATTTGAATTGGCTACAGGGTTGTTCTTTTGTAAGCAAGAGGATATGATGTCAATTGTGTCTTAGGTGTGGACCAAGGTTACACATGTAAAATTTTATTCTGAATGAATAAGACAACAAGAGAGAAGACCACTGAAGGAATGTTGGTTTTCCTGGTTTCTATTTCCAAGGTAAAATCTCTATGTACTATGTGTTTTCTTTGTCATTTGATTTCTTGATTAAATTTTCCTTCCTCTCTTATGCTAGTTTTAGCATGGAAGTATTCCTCATTTCCTAACATGTGGTATCATAGATTGGTTTAATAGCCTTGGATATAATCTAAACCCTAGTTTCAATAAGAGTAGTTAGTTATAGATATTTAAATATCAGGTTAAAGAATGGAGTGCAACTCGAGAATAGAGATCAAAAAATTCAAAGGTCATAATTTTTAGCTTTGGAAGCTTAAAATTGAAGATCTCCTTGTAGATCGAGAAAAATGGAAAGCAGTCTTTCCAGGTACCATGTCGACAGGTATGTCGATGAAAGAATGGGAGAAACTTGAGAGAAGAGAAAGGAGTATGATTCGGCTTTATCTTGCAGATTCGGTAGTGATGAATGTCTCGGGTGAAGATTCAGCCAAGAAACTATGGGACAAGTTGGGAAGCTTGTACCAGTCGAAATCCATAGTAAATAAGTTATTTCTCATAAATAAACCGTATCTTTTGAGGATGAGTGAGGGAAGTTTGGTGACTAAGAATTTAAATGTGTTTAATACCATTATAATCCAGTTATATTCTGTGGATATTAAAATCACTGAGGAGGATAAATGTATTAGCCTATTATGTTCTTTTCCAGACTCTTGGGATATCTTAGTCATGGATATAGGAAGTAATACAACCACATTAGTGCTAGAATATATGGTTTCATCTCTATTGTCAGAAGAAATGAGAAGGAAGAACATGGAAGGATCGACCAAAGATGATTTAGTGGTGAGAGGTCGACCAGTTGATAGAGATAAAGGAAAATTCTCTGGTAGATGTTATAGTAAGATTTGTCTCACCATTGTTATCTTGCACAAAGGTCCTTTTTCCATTTCCCTATGCAGACTTTTCATCCCTTTTTGATGAATCCAGAGATAAAAATACATATTTTTCCACATATACATGCCCTATCTACTATACAACATGCGTATATGCAAGTTGATCCACTACAGCCCGCGTACATCAGGATTTGTGCTAGAAAATACAAAAATGAAGTCAGGTTTCCATGTCATGACATGAGATCTCTGATCCTTGTCCTTCCATATACTGGAAGCGTTCTGACTCAACCCTTCAGTTTCGTTTTGAAGGCTATAATAACACAATTATGAGCTATGGAAAAAAAGGAGAAAGCACTCAACTTTGAGAGCAAAGTTACTCTGGAGAACTTTATTCATATTGAGTCTACATCCCTTTGTCCCTCATGTCTGAACACAATGTTTAACCCCCAAGCTCTTTCCCTATTGTTGAAAGAACCTCATTGTCTGTTTTCTATGATCTTGCCTTTGGTGGAGGATTGAAGTGGTGGACGCCCAGTTAGAAGGAACTTGGTTTCTTGGTTTTGAACCATGCCGACACAGAAGTCTGTAATGTTTTCACTTTTGCTGATCATTTATTAATAGAAATATTGCTTTCATGTCCAATTGGTATCGTGCAAATATATGATTATTATTCATGGGCATATTTGTAATGTTTATTAATGGATTATGCTATCTAATGTGTTAACCCCTTTATATTGTCACTATATACTTTCTCTGCTTTTTTGTTGAGAACTTGTTGCAGGTACAAAGCTTTGGGTCATAATACTCAACAATGCAACATCATCGAACATTGGAACGAGGTAGCCTTATTTCTTATCTCACTTGCACATTGGTTTATATAGCATATGTTGGAATTGAGTGGATTTCTACAGTCATACATGTCTGTTGTGGTTTACCCTAGCCATAGAGAGTTTTTCCCTCGTAACAGAATTTGTGACTCCACTGAGGAGAGCTCTTCTTTCTAAGGGTTGAAGTACTTTTTCTCCTTGCATTGCTATTTTTCCTTTGTGTTTCTTGTCGTATCACTACTTGATAGATTATGTTCACTCTGGGTCTAAGTTTTCATCCTTTTGCACTTGCCTGGCCTTGTTTACAAGCCTGTATGCGCCTTTTTCCTTGACAATCATGTATACATGCCTGTTGTCTCACTGCAAGCTGCGTATATGCGCATTGTTTGCCTGAATAGTCACATATACCACTTTTCCTTTCCTGTTTTCTTAGTTTGGTGGTTGTTGGGTGGGATTTGATGATTTTTTAGCCTTCTTAGGTCTCTATAGTGCCTGTTGAGGTTCTCTGGGTTGACAGGAAACCTGTTTGGAGTTGAATTTTTGGGCATAGTCTTTCTCATCTTTTTTCATTTTTGATTTGTCCTTGAACTCTGGGTTGTTTCTTGGCTACTTGGTATTCTACTTGAGTCATTTCATTTATAAATAGTAGAATTTATATATCAGGTTTCTTTTCAGTCCATTCATTTTCTCTTTAATATATTGAAAATGCAAAACAAAATAGGCATTTCACATTTCTTGGCATTTTTGTCTTATGAATCTTTATCATTAGCTTAGTGCATTTAGTGAAAGATTGTATTTTACTTCTGAATTGCAGAGTTGAAATTGAAAATTGCACTGTTTTTATACGCATATGATTCATTGAAAAGTTAAAATTAGACTTTGCATTATATTTATATTTATTTTCTTGCAGAGTCACAATATCATGAATTTCACTTCCATACCTTTTTGAGTAATCACGTCCAATAAAATTTACACTTTAAACTAAAATTGATTAGTCACAATTTTATTTTTAGAGTGCACAAACTAGTCTATGATTTAGTGCCTTGGGATAGGATTTTGTGAGTAAACTTCTCCAAGGAAATTAAATCAACATATGGGTATGAGACAGGGAGTTGAGAAGTCCATTGTATAATTGGTAATATTAGGAGGCTCTGCTGACATTGGAGTTAATCACGAGGTCACGCTAAGTTAGTTGAAGGGATAACCCCCAGATACTCGCCTAGCGTCAGAGATATTTATGTGGATTTATTTGTATTTGGGGATTTTGCTAGTACCCATACATCTGTGAGAGGTGGTGCTTTCAAGGTTTAGGGATTTTCTACTCTTCCCATACAGTAATCCATACTTACGACTGCTCGCATGTGCATCGGTTATACCGTGGTTTATTAGTTTCTTGACTTAGGTATCTCATAGGTTACTTGCAGGGGTTATTCTGCTTATAGCCTGGGTCATATAGGGGTTAGACAACACACAACCTTTATGGAAGATTACCTCTCTGGGGGGATCCGACCGACTGGTTGTTAAGCCCACGAGGGCCCATATAACTGATTATTTTACCACCAAACTTTAGCGACGAGTCTCAGGTCCCTCTTGGACGAGAAATACCTTCTTTAGCGAGGGAGGTCACTTAGCCACTTTAGCCCGTTTGCATGCATATTGGACGTTTGACTTTTTGGTATACTCTTTGACTACTAGTTGGCCTTAGAGATCTCTTTTGGGTATCATCATCATAGATAGTGGAGTTTCTTTTGCTCCCTCATTTACTGCTACCCATCCCATGATACCTACTCATTTCATGAGGATGGATCCTTCCTCTTTTCACAATGGTTTGCAGAAATTTAACACTTAGTCCACACCTTGGGTCTCTAGTTATTTTTATGTTGATATGCCTTCACCCATGCAATCCTCTCCCTGGCCCACATATATGAATTCTAGAATTGGATCAATGGGCACCATGGCTCCGATGCCTACTTCTTCATTTTATATGAGTCGTGTCCCCATGGGAGGTTGGAATCTTACCCCTTATGGATCTAATGCTAACTATGCTCTTCCAAGAGCCAGTGCTCAGATGGGTGCTTATCCCACTTATTAATCCCCATCCATGTATCTTTTGTTTGCCATGTTAGTTCCATCAAACTCTTTTTCCATGACAAGCCCTCAAATACCTCTAGGTATTTTGTATGGGGAAAATCAATTTTATGGTTCGGGCTACCCTCTTTACAAGACCCCTTCACAAGGGGGAAACATATATCATCACTCGAATAATTCTTATCCTACCTCAGTCTCTTCACAGACCTCTATGATGATTCCCATCCAAACCTCTTCGGATCATTTTGGCATAAGCCACCACCTTTCTGGGCAGGGACAGGGGGTACACCAGGATCCTTCCAACCCTGCAATGTTTCAAAACCAATCGTTCCCCAGACCTTGGGATCAAATGCCACAATCTACCGCTAGCCTAGTCACTGTCATTCATATTAGTGCTCCATCACTAACCTCTGCCAGTCACATCAGAGATGGGTCAACATTTCTACAAATCATGTCGATAACTCGCACCCAAACTCTGCCAATTATGTTGGGGGAACCACCCTCTTCACCCTGAGTCACAGTCGTGTCACATCCCCAACCTCTATTCATCATATAGGAGAAGACTCTCTTACCTCTTCCAGTCATGACAAGAGCATGTCACCAGCCATTGTAAACAACATTGGGGGCATCGAGAGGCCTAGACATCTCAGACATAAACCTAAATTCCTTTCCAAAACTTGTGAAGGAAGTCATCCTACACGTTTGTGTCCAGATACTCCCGAGATACCAAAATCATGGAGATCTCCCAAGGGCCCATCAGATTCTAAGACATCTGTGGTTTCTCCGCACCCTGTCCCTCCTTCGATCGACACGGTGCTTTCTTCTCCCAACCTCACCCCCGTTGTCAAGGGTGATGTGTCCCCTATCCCTGTTTTCATGCATCCTATTCAACCTAGAATTGAAGAGGGGTTCATACCATTGGAATCTCTAGTCAATCCCACTCTCCTTGTAAAGGGTAATGCAACCTTTAGTCATGTCATCAAAATTTGTAATCCTACTCCTTCTGAATGAGAGATATTTATTCTTCCCCTGAGTGCTCTCCCTCCAAGTCTTGATGAGGTTCCCTTCAATTGGGATGATCTAATAGGGAATCCCATACCCCCACCTATGTATTTTCCATTAAGAGACCTTATTCAAACCATCACGGAGACTATATACTTCGTTAGCACTTTCTCCTCCTTAACTTGGAGAGCTTTGGGTTTTCCCAAGATTTTTTCATCTATCCGTAAGATACTGACCTTCCACTGAATACCGGTATGGGAGCCATGGCCTCCCCCTTTACATGTTGATTAGAACACAATAACGAGTCATAGTTAATCTCTTTTCCGACTCATTACCAAAAATAGAAAATATCACCAAGTGAACTTGTCTTTTTCACACTCGTAAATTGGATTTGAAAAGACATCTATTTGGCACAAGTTTATCCCTTTTTCACACCAAGTAGACTAAAATACATAAAAAGGGACATTTTTTGGCGTTAAGTTGTGATTGCATCTCATGCCCTCGCTTGCAGTATTGAGCCTTTAGCCGGTTCTCGTTTTGCGTTATAAACTGTTGCCTAAGCATTTTTTGCATCCTCAACCAAGAAGAGCCTTGTTTATATCCTTTTCAATTTGACACCCTATACCCTAGAGGGAACATCAGCCTGAGTGTCCATCTCCTACATGCATTTCCTTGGATTGATCAAAGGTACGTTCCACTACTGGAACTATTTTTTCTTACTTGCGACACTCATTTCCTCCTTTGTATCATAGCATTCATTTGTTATGAAAAAACAAAAAAACATGGGTGGGAAGGGAGTACTATATTATAATTGGTAGCATTCGTGTCGCCTTTGAACAAAGAAAAAAATTATTGAGTCCTTGTGTCATCATAATTTTGGGTTTAGCATGGCCTTAGGAAGTTGATCTCGTTACAGAGTTTTTATCTACCGACTAGTTACTCTTCCAGTCCCTATAGATAACATTATTGATGCCTCCTGCATCAACTAGTTACATCATTGAGTCTATGATGCCAGAGTCTACCACATGTCTCATTCTCTTGTTCAAAGGAATTCTATCAACCTGTGTCATCCATTCCTCAGAACTCTTGACTTTGCATGTCGGCCATACCCTCAATTTGTCTCAGAATCACATGATACTATGGTATTATCATGCACCCTAGCCTTACTTTCATCATCGGTAGGTCACCTTGAACCCAACAGTCGACATTTCATCATTGGTCGTTGACTGGGTGGTTTCCCTTGTGTTCGACGGCAAGACATCTATTCACACTTTGGGATTCTTGTAGTGTCTTGGATTCCATTAGCCTTATTGGTCATTTCCTTGCCTTTGTCAGCAGTTTTCATCATTGGCTGCTATTCAAAGGGTCTTTTTCATGTACTGCTTGCATTTGGCACACGCGAAAGACACATAGGTTCGTTGGTTCATGAACATGTTCTTCGTCCAATATCCATGAAATTATGAAGTTCCTTCTTTGTTCCTCATGTTGACTAATGAGAGATGCCTTAATTCTCTCCTTTCAGCAGGTCTCTTTCCATCAACTTCAGCTCATTTATTCTAGATATAGGACCTAGAGTTTTATGAGTACCTTGAGACTTGCAATCATTAGTGGTAGGATCTCTTGCCATTGATAGATGGGAATACACCAATGTCTCCTGATCAATGGATTCCTCAGGTTTTCGACATCGACTCCTTAATTCACACTTGTAGGAATGTTCTTGGTGCCTTGTTACCTAGTTTCATTATTGGTAGGTTGTCTCACATTTGTTAACGGTATACCTCAATGACCGATAATCAAACGACGTATCATTATGTTCGACCTCAACTCCTTTTTTCACATGATGTAGACTTGCACCTTTGGTGGATATGTAGAAGACTTGAATACATCACTATGTGGTCACAACTTTCCTGAGTTGTTGCTTCCTTTTCATTGGACCAACACCTATTTGACTACAGTAATCATGGGACATCAGATTATACTCCATCATATACAGATATCTTCATATTGGTTTTGAGACTGGTTCTACTGGGCCTTGTTCATGATTATGACATCTTTTGGTATATAACTGCATTTTTATTTTTCTATTCATGGCCACAAACACTTATTTGGTATATTTTCCACATGGATCTGCATTGTATTCTATTGGAAACCATGTATGTAAAGTCAAAATGGAATGTAATGAGAAACTAGTCTTTCTAGTTGGGTTTACACCACTCCACTTCTGGGTTAGTTATAATGTATTTTAGCCATCGCAGATACTCCTCTGATCTCACACATTAGGGGGCATCTGTTATAGCAATATTTGCCTTACCATTTCTATCTTGCACAAAGGGCCTTTTTCCATTTCCCTATGCAGAGTTGTCATCCCTTTTTGATAAATCCATAGATAAAAATACATATTTTTCCACATATACATGCCCTATCTACTATACAGAATGCATATACGCAGAATGCTCCACTACAACCCATGTACATCAGAATTTGTGCCATAAAATACAAAAATGAAGTCGGGTTTCCATGTCACAATAGGAAATCTCTGATCCTTGGCCTTACATATACTGGAAATGTTTCGACTCAACCCTTCAGTTGCATTTTGAAAGTTATAAGAACACAATTCCGAGCTATGTAAAAAAAGGAGAAAGCATTCAACTTTGAGAAAAAATTTACTCTGGAGAAATTACTTCATATTGAGTTTGCATCCCTTTGTCTCTCAAGTCTGAACATAGTGTTCAACCCCCAAGCTCTTTCCCTATTGTTGAGAGAACATCATTGTCTCTTTTCTATGAGCTTTCCTTTGGTGGAGGATTGAAGTGGTGGAGGCCCAGTTGGAAGGAGCTTGGTTTCTTGGTTTCGAACCATGCCGACACAGAAGTCTATAATGTTTTTGCTTCTGCTGATCATTTATTAATAGAAATGCTCCTTTCGTGTCCAATTGGTATCGTGTAAATATATGATTATTATCCATGGGAATATGTGTAATGTTTATTAATGGATTATGCTATCTAATGTGCTAACCCCTTTATATTTTCACCATATACTTTCTCTTCTTGTTTGTTGAGAACTTGTTGCAGGTACAAAGATTTGGGACATAGTACTCAACAATGGAACATCATCGAACGTTGGAACGAGGTAGGATTTTTTATTATCTCGCTTGCACATTGGTTTATATAGAATATGTTGGAATTGAGTGGATTTTTGTAGTCATACCTATTTTTTGTGGTTTACCCTGGCCATAGAGAGTTTTTCCCTCGTAAAAAAAGAAAGTCTAATTTGAAGGGTAGATCTAAATCCCATGTTCAGTCGACAAGAAGATACTAGAAATGCAGTAAAGTTATGAATTACAAAAGGGACTACAAGTCAAAGGAAATGGGAGTCGGTACAGGATCCAACGAGAAGCAATCAACTGAGAGAAAGATGACTCTAGATAAGGGAGTCGATGTGTACCTAGCATTGACCAGTACACAGTTGGATCAAGATGTTTGGTTGATCAACTCAGGAGAATCCTATCATATGACACCGCATAGATAATGGTTTTGTGAATATTCACAATATGAAGGAGGAGACATGTTTTGGGGGGATGACTCGACAACCAAAATTGTCGAGCGAGGAAGAGTTCGATTGATACTATAGGATGGGAGGATTAGAACCCTTCCAGGTGTGCTTCCCATTCCGATTTTGGAAAGAAACCTAATACTTATCAACAATATGAGTGATGCAGGGGTGCACACTCTATTTCAAAAGGATTCGTGCAAGATGGTCAGAGGTGTGATGGTCGTAATGAAAGGAGTTTGGATTGGAACCTTATACAAGTTACTAAGGAGTTTTGACTCGAATCGGTGAAACAACATCGATGTTCTTGAAATCAAATTGACTCGACTTGACTCGGGATGAGTCGATTCAAACTGACTCGACAAGTCATCATAAATTCTACCCAACCATGCTATGGCATGAAAGGATGGGACACATTGGAGAGAAATGACTTTGAGCTATGCATAAAAAAAGTGTGGTCGAAGACTTCCCTGCGTGTAATTTAAAAGTCGACTTTTGTGAACATTGTATATATGGAAAAAAAAGTCGGGTGAGGTTCCCGTCTGGAGCGACAAGGGAAATGGGATTTTAGAATTGGTTCATAGTGATGTGTTTGGCCTTGTTTCAGTGCATTCACTTGGTGGATCCCTGTATTATGTCTCCTTCATAGATTATTTTTCCAGGAAAACATGGATATATTTCCTGAGGAATAAATTATAGGTTTTTGATCAATTCTAAGAGTTAAAACCTCATAGAAAACCAGACAGATAAGAAGATTAAGGTGTTGATAACTAACAATGGTGGTGAATTATGTGGAAAATAATTTAATCAGTTCTTCAAGTAATGTGGCATAGCACGCTAAAATGCCACACCATATACCCCAAAGAAAAATGTAGTTACCGAGAGAATGAACATAACATTGATGGACAAGGAAAGGACCATGCTTAGTGGTGCTGGGCTCACACAAGAATTCTTGGCAGAAGCAGTCAACACTGAAAAATATCTATTGAATATGTCTCCTTGATTGGCGCTAGTCAAAACGAATCCACATGAGGTATGGTCGGGTAATGATCCTTTGGTTTCACATATAAAACTATTTGGTTGTGATGCATTTGTGCATGTTCCCAAGGAAAAGAGGAGAAATATGGACAAGAAGGTAGTCAAGTGTATTTTCATTGGATACAAAGAAGGAATGAAAGGACATAAGCTCTGGGATCCTGCATCAAGGAAAACAATGTATAGTCAAGATGTGGTCTTCAGAGAAGTCATAAGTAAGTCTGAGAATGAAGAAATTTTTCAGACCAAGAATAATCCAAAGAAGGTGTGGCTTGAAATGAGGAATGAAGAAGATGATTTAGATGAGTCAATTGAATTAGAAGGAGAGGTGGAACAACCGACCCTAGTTGTAAGTAGTTTAGAATGAATAAGAAAATTAGTCAAAAGGTATAGTCTTCCCAACATCCATTCTACATTTGTGTTATTTTCCACTAACAATGAGCCCAAGTCAATCGGGGACGAAGTCGACTCAGTAGAGAGAAAAATATGGAAGGATGCCATGGTCAAAGAGATGGAATCCTTGCACAATAATGAGACATGGGACGTAGTCAAGTTACCTAATGGAATAAATATTGTCGATAGAAAATGGGTATTCAAGAAGAAGATGAATGAAACAAGTCAAGTCGAGAAATTCAACACTCGAATGGTAGTGAAAGGATATTCCCAAGTCGAAGGAGTCAACTTCGGTGATATTTTTTCCCCTGTTGAAAAATTAACTTCCATTAGAGTACTAATATCTCTGGATGCATCATTTGATCTAGAAATAGAATAAATGGATGTGAAGATAGTGTTCCTATATGGGGACCTAGAAGAGGAAATCTACATGAAACAACCTGAAGGATTTGTAGTAAAGGGAAAGAAATATTTGGTGTGAAAACTGAAAAAATCCCTTTGTGGTTTAAAGAAATCACCAAGTATGTGGTACCAAAATTTCGACACATACATTCTTAGTTTGGAGTTTGTGAGAAGTAAAGTTGATCACTGCATATATTCTAAAGAAGAAGGTGGGTGTTTCATATTTGTAGCATTGTATGTCGACAACATGTTGTTGATTGGAAATAGCATAAACGCAATAAAGGAGGTGAAAAATAAGCTATCCTCCAATTTTTAGATGAAGGATCTCGGTGCAAAAAAATTCATTCTAGGAATGGAGATTAAGAGAGATCAAGCAGCAAGAAATATCTGGTTGAACCAGACGAAGTATATTGAAACAATCTTGAAATGTTTCAACATGTAGGATTGCAAACCTATGAAGGTGCCAATTCCTGTGGGAGCAAGGCCAACTGTTGAATAGTGTCTAAATACACATAAGGAAATAAAGGACATGGCACGTGTTCCCTATGAAAGTGTTATTGCTATTCTAATTTATGTGATGGTTTGCACTCGACCAGATATTCCCCGTGCAATGGGAGTGTTGAGTATATACATTTCGACACTTGGGAAGGAGTACTCAACAGTTGGAAAGAGATTATTTAGGTATTTGTGTGGCACAAAAGACAATGTTATTTTCTACCAAGGAAAACCTGGAGGTGACAGTGAATTAAATGTACATGGATTTTTCGATGTCAATTGGGATGGAGATATGGATCGACAGAGGTCAACCAGTGGATATGTGATCGAAATGTTTGGTGGAGGAATCAACTAGATGCACAAGTGATGGTAAGTTGTAGCTCCGTCAACAACAAAAGATGAATACATGGAAGCCACTCATGGAAGAAAAGAAGCAATATGGTTGCAAAGGTTGTTCAAGAATTGGGTTTGAGCAGAGAGCTATGAAGATAAGTTGTGAAAGTCAAAGCACAATATTTATTGCAAATAAACCAACTTATATCATTCTAATACTAAGTACATTGATGTAAAATATTATTTCATGAGAGACATGGTGGAAAGAAATAAGGTGTTATTGGAGAAAGTAGACACATTGGAAAACATAGTAGACTCTTTGACCAAATCTATGAGTGATATGAAGCTCTCTTGGTGTAGAGAGGCAATGGGAATTGTTTCCCTGGGTCTGTGAATGAGAGTTCAAAGGTATCCCAGTTTTATAAAATAAAACAACAAGTGGTAGAATGTTGAGTTTTTATATTGTTTGCAGTGAAATTCTAGTCAGGGTGGATCGACTAACAATTGAAGTTGAGGTGGATCAAAAGAAAGTCTAAGATCGAGGTGGTTTGACCAGGTAAATTAGAAGTTGAAGGTCAAGGTGGTTTTACCAGGTAAATTAGAAGTTGAAGGTCAAGGTGGTTTGACCAGGTAAATTAGAATTTGAAGGTCGAGGTGGTTTGACGTGGTAAATACATCGACAACAAGTCGAAGAGGTCAACCAACAAGAGATCGACATGTGTACATGTGGCAACCGATTGAATACCGAATGAAGGTCGACTGGTAATTCGGCTTCGAAGTCAACTACAACAGAATCCCAAGATTCATGGGATTTGTAGCCAATGATATGTGTGGATATGTAACCATTTTTGGGCACTTTTTATTTATGGTTTTTCCCACTATAAAGCATATAAAGAAAGTGTGTTGTAATATTGTAAAATCTAATCTTTAGATGAAATCATAGAGGTTGTTGGTCATGTAGATGTAAGTCGAAATGGATACAAGATTGTTCTTGTGTAAGAAAGAGGGTATGATGTCAATTGTGGCTTAGGTGTGGACCAAGGTTAGAAATGTAACATTTTATTTTGAATGAATAATAGAACAAGAGAGAAGAATGCTCAAGGAATGTTGGTTTTCCCATTTTTCATTTCCAGGGTAAAATATTTGTGTACTATGTGTTTTCTTTATCATTTAATTTATTAATTAAATATTTCTTCCTCTCTTGTTCTAGGTTTAGCATGGAAGTGTTCCTTATTTCCTAATAAAATCAATATGAACCCAAGAATACAATGTTGGGCTATGCAAAGGCTTATAATATCATCACCAAATTCCCATGCAAAATTTCCAAATCATTTTTGTGCATAGAACAAATTTCTTTGCATAATTCAATATCAATAAGTAGGCCCAAATGAAATTGATTAGAGGGTTTCAAATCCATGCTTTTAGATATAAAGAAAATTTCTCAAACCATTTCTGAATTCATAAACAAGAGCAGGTCGAGACACAAGGGTAGATGCAAACCCTGCATTTTTTATCTCCTTTGGAAATAAAAGAACCATAACTCAACCAATACCAAGATATCAAGCAGATAAAAACCCATACGAGAAAGAGGTGAATCAAATCAAAATAGTTTTGAAACTCATCCATATTCCAAACACAAGTTACAGTCAAACTAGGTCGTCTCTATATAATACAATGTGCCCTAACATTTGTTTGAAATTTCCTTTTGAACCAATTATAGAAGCAGTTGAAATGCAAACCTTGAAATTTTCTTTTTTATTTGTTTTAAAACCCATTCCCAATATAAAAAACCATGGTGCATGATATTGAGTTACAACCCATGAAAACCTATGAAAGTAAAGATGATAATGCACTTCGTAGATGAGACTTCATTATCACATTCATTCATTGTTATTCACAATCTTTTTAATGTCCATACACAACACAGAGTCACACTAAAAACATACACATAGTATGCAAACAGACTAGATCCAACATCCTAAATTATCAGAGTAGAGTAAACCATTTGATGGTATAATATTCCAAAATGCTCATACCTATCAATGTTGTTTAAATAGTGATGAGAGGGACATCCAAGGATCGTTATCCAAGCACCAACACAATCCTAAAATCCAAAACCCTCAACTAATAGCAGCAAAGTATTTCCAATCAAATGAAAATGAGAAAAGGTGGTATACCTCAATGGGGGAAACCAATGGAGAGTGCAATAAATATCATTTACTTCACATTGCCTCTAAAATTGGATGACCAGGACCCGAAAAATTTCCAACTTTTCCATTATAACCATCAACCAATCAGATTTTACATGGTGTAAAACATTCAAACACCAGCTCAGATTCCAAATTCAATCTTTGCAGTGTACTATCCATGCATTCAAACTTGTCGAACTCGTGGTTATAAAATGTCCCAACAACCAATAATTATACCATATACACAAGGATTAATAAAATACCAATATTTATTTACCAACGATGCCAACCATATAATCAAATGATGTATCATATGATAACTCTATCATATGTGAAATTTAACATAAATCAAGTTTATCCATACAACAACCTCATATGATATTGAACCTTTATATGATGGCCAATGTTGCTATATGATATATGTACATAAAGAAAAACTTAACCATTCCTTTTGACATGTCATAAGCTTACAACAACAAGTTCAAACCCTTGTAATTGTGACTAACATAACACTTATGTGATGGATTTTTTCTTCTTTTCTTTTCTATATGCGACGATTTTCTTGTTGCAATGATGTATAAGGAGAATCGCAAACCTTTGTCAAAGAAAGAATTCATGCATAGAATACAATAATGCAGTTATGTCATAATTCTAGTCAATTGTTTTGTGAGCTTCATTTTTTAAAGAAGTGAAATCAACTCAATATGTTCTTCTGTTTTTTTCTTCAAGGGGTCCCACCTATTAGTTATACTATAATAATAAAATTAATAAATTATGTTACATTTCAATTCTTTTCAAGTAGGATTCAGTTGCATTTTTTTGCGTAAAAAATGTCGAAGGTACCATATGTCGCATCACTGTGAGGTTTGTTGGCTCAAGAAAAATCCAACTAATAGTGTTGGGGTCTTGTTGGAACCATATTTTTGGCAGGGATGATTTTAAGGATGGAAATTTATTTTAAAATGTAGAAACTTTGGCGAATATTACTAATCCTTCATATGTCAACTATAAATGTTTGACGATAATTTTTTTTAAATATTCAAATTTCTAAGTATTTTATATAGTTTTATAAAATTTTGACGATTTTTAAGGTAAAATAATTTTATCCTATAGAATTTGGGCGAATCATTTTTAAAATAGTGAATCTTGTTTTTGGAAAAACCATGGAAAATTAGCCCATGAGTGAAATTTAGCTCCTAAAATCATCCCTGATTTTTGACAAGACCATGTGTGCTAGCACAATAACTTTTGCATCACGCTAGCACCAATATTCATCACGCACCAACTAGTATCTATTGCACCTATGCTAACCCTTTTCCAACGCACATCTACTTTGGTACCACGCAAGGACTTGTAATAGATAATGTGTGCATATCCAATCATAACATATAATTTGTAATTATTAGTAACCATCATGTAATTGATCGATTGGTCGTGCTTGAGGTTGTTAGTGAGCTAGCATAGTTGTTATCATTTTCAACCTTATGGAGAGATAAAAGGAATACACATGAACCAATTGGATGGTTGGCTATTATTGTTGTTGGTATATTTTGATTGATGTCGGTCTCGTTTTTTTTATAATGATGTAGTCTTCCTAGTGTAATTCCATGTGAGAGAGAAATTGGATCTAGATATGAGTTTTTGGTCTCAGTTTCAAATTTCAATGAGTCTTTGAGAAGGATATGGTGCATTATATATATGAATATTTATCTATGGTTGATTAATGAAAATAATGAGATCCAAATTGGTACTTACTGTCATGAGCTCTGTCATGGATAAATGATTGTTTTATATGTTATAATGCAAATTTTATTTATGAATGTTGATGTGAATGGGTAGGATATAATGTACAATTGTGGGCTATATGTTTTCTATTTGCAATATTCCTTCACACAATGTTCAATTTTATGGTCTCTATGATTCTCATGAGCGTCTCAGGTGAGACCTTATTCATTTTTTGAATATTGAATATGTCGACACAGATGGGGTATTTGTTGGTAATGTCCTTTGAACCATGGGTCTAAAAACCAACACCAAGAAAGAGTTTCTTAATGGACAAATATACAAATGATTTGTAGAACACTCCTTGAATTTACTTAATCAATTTACGTCTCATTAGTTTAAACATAACTTATTGTTGTTTTGAGTATCTTGAAGGTTGTGGTTTTCATTGTATAATCTAAAATCATGTTTGAGGACCTTTATCCAAGTTTATTTAAGTTTAAATAATATATGTGCTAAAAACCCTTATTTTTTCATGTTATATTCTCATAAGGCTTGTTTCTTTACTTTTCTAATTTATGTTGTTCATTTGTTGCTTCTAAGTAGTTTATTAGAGTTATTTATTAGATATTATATATGTAAAATACTCAATTTTACCCTTAATAACTTGATGCATAAATCATTTACGAGCATCAATTTTGTTTTTTATGCAAAGTTAAAACCTTGGTTGCAAGGAGAAAAGAGATTGAATGTTCTTACTAAAAGTTTTGTATTATTTAGTATTTATATTATGACTATAGAGATAACATGGACTTTCATTGTTTACTTCCAATCCATAGATCTCATGTGTAACCTATGTAGCTCATTTGGGCATCCTGTCATGATTGTAGATTTGTATTTTTCTATAAATTTAATCATGGAAAGTATTGACCCTAATCCATTGTCACATAAAGAATGGAAGTTGTTTCCACTAAAAGTGGAAGAACCTTTATGAATACTTGTTGAAGAGGATTCTAGATGAGAAAATCAACTAAATTGAAGAAACAATTATCTCTACAATGACTGGAGTCACAACAATATTAAATAGAGTTGCTAAAAAATATTGTTGAAGTGGCAATGAAGCATCTAGAGGTAATAATGTTTAGATCCAACCTAATAATAGGGAAATATCTTCTCTAATTCTATATCATTCAACCATGTAATGTGTTAGGGGAACTACTCCAAACTTTGATAGAATTTATCTTCTTGAAGTGCTCTATTTCCATACAGATGATTAAGTTGCAAACATTTTTGTTGGAACATGTGGTTCCATCGTAAAAATCACCTTATCGGTTAAGGAAGTTGATTAGTTATTTGGGACAACTTTTGGCTAAACTATTGGTTGACCATGTCCACATTGGATCCCACATCCACATTTTATGGACACTTACAATCACTCCATATTGTGATTATTAGTTTGGTCCATGACTGGAACCTTTTTGTAGATGATATGTGTGATTGATATATCATCATTGGGAGATCTATTTGCACTCTCATGGAGTGTACTCATGCTTCATTGCAAAGGTGTATTTAGACAACACCACTACTCTCGTATTTGTTCTCCTCTATGGTTAAATGCCTATCCCAACATGGTATTAGAGTTGTTGTTTTTTTATCTCGGGATTGCAGAGAACAAGATGAGAATGAGATAGTTTTGAATCCACCTTGATCTTTGTTTGAATGTGTGATATGGGTTATCAAAACTGAAGGAAACCCTTATTTTTTCCATACGTTATATGTATTCCCTAGTTGTCATTCGGTAGATCTGTTTCATGGAGCTATTTTTCCTGAGATGGTGTAAAATTAGCATGGGATTTTTTACCATAACTTGCATACATTGAGGAATGAATTTATAACCCTTTTTTTGTCTCAACCCGATCGATGGAGAAGGGATTGATCACTTAGTTGATCAAATATCGATGCTTATGAAACCTACTATGGTGAAACTCTTAACAGGTGTGCCATTTGGAGGGGGGTATATGACCAAAACATCACTTGATCCAACATTCGACGATTGCAAAGAACCCTTGACTGGTGAAACCATTGATTGGTGAACCTAACATCGCTTGACCAAAAGGAAAAAGAAGGTGAAGTCGACAACTCAAATTGCACTTGATAAATAACTCGACTCATTTTCATGATGATTAGCCCTCACAAATATCTTTGACCTGTCTAGAGGAGAAGGATTTTGGTGCTTGAAAAATGGAGAAGAGGCATTCAACTCTTGAACCCAACGTGAAGGTAGACTAACATTTCCTAGCCTCAATATTGACTCAAATGGTATTGGTCAGCTAGTGTGTGTTCAACTCGTGGCATTGGTTGACTCAACCATGGATTGAAAATCTTTCCTTAACCCAACTATCTGGAAGGGAGTTTGACTAACCAGCGATCTGATTGGCTGGAGATATGTCTTTTTTTTACCGATATTGACTAGTGAAATTTTGTTCCTATATGTTCGGCTCTACCAATTAGTACTTTTGTCTTATGGCTCCTCAAATCAATTAGAGGGTGGAAACCTACCTTTTCTTTTGTTTCCATAGAACCAAGTGTGCAAAATTCATTTAGCCTTGATTCATATCGACTCACTCATGTGGTCTAATTTCTCTTCAAAGATAACCCATTTCCAATTGTTTGTGGTCAATTACTTCTTGGAGGACGAGTTGGTGAAGCTCGACTTATTGTTGTGGTTGAATTCATGTACAAACCATCAATTGGAGTTTCTTGTTTAATTATTTTTTTCCCTTCATTGATGATGGGAATTATTGATGAATATGAAGTCTTGGTGCTTCAGAAATTGCAAGAGATTTTTGAGAAAAAGGCCATTGCCTTGGAAGAATCTCATAACTGACTTCACACAGAAGTCACTAACTTATAGAATGACATTGTATAGTTTCAAACTGAGAATCAATGATTAAGAAGTGAACTAGAGACAGACCATACCTAGCTAGAATATGAGGCTTCCCTTTTTCAAACTAGCCTTCTACAATGGTTTGATGAGAAATCTAAGAAAGTTGTTGACCTAGAATGAACAATGGAAACCATTTTCCAGGATCTGGTAGATGATTTTAGCAATAAAATAGATATTTATGATGATCTTGAGAAGGAAGTGAAAACCCTTTATCACATAGAGAATTTTGTCTTGAAGACAAACATTTGCATAGTGGAATAATCCAATAGCCAGCTAGCAAACTAGTTGCCCATTTATAGGCCTCCATGTATGAACTTCCTAAAGAAGTTTCTCATGTTCAAGAAGATAACAATCACTTGTTTGATGAATATCATGATTTGAAATAACATTATTATTCCATATTGTTGCAGATGACTGTGAAGGATGAGACTATTCAAAGATTACAAGACTGCAAATAGAACCTTTAAGATCAATTTCATCGACTGCAAAATACTGAGAAGAATGTTGAGAATATGATTTTTGCTGAACTATCAAGCTCACCCATTTCTTCTCCACCCCCTGATTGTCTTTGTAAGAAAGATGTTGTTGATTTATGCATTAATACTAATGATTTTGTTATTTCTCCCATCTTTGAAAAACACACTACAGGTATAGGGTCTTGACTGCTTAGCAAGATGGGATATACCAGAGGAGGACTTGGGAAGAATGGACAAGGTATTGTTATTCCTATTACACCTGAGATGAAGTCACCAATAATAGGCCCTAGACATGATGTTCTTTTTTCCTCCTTACCTACACCTAGCCTTGTTGCAACCAGGGAAGTTTTATTTGTTGCAAGTGGAGTTCACAATGGTTTTCCAAATGAGAAACCTACTACTGAACATATTGATGATTTGATTGTTTCTAACGTGACACCAGAACCTGAGCCATATTCCTCTGATCAAATAGCACAGAACTATGTGCCTTATCATCATCCTCACCATCGTAGAAATGGTAATTATGACAGTCGATCCTTATAGAAGAGATGTGAAATACAGAACCATAGACTAGTACTAACTACCATGATAGACTATTGTTGGATTGATGAATAGTCATGGGAAAATCTATCCATATGCTTGAGGATTTCTTATCATTTTATATCATCGTTTCTACATTTATACATCGCTCCTCTTCATTATTGATTGATTTGAAGTGGTCAACCAAGGATTGACCCGAGATGAAAACAGAATGGAGTTAGACTGGGATATTATTTGAATGAGGTTCAACCATAGATGATAGTCATCTGGAAGTTTCGACTGTGTATTCATCAATTTAGTTTAGACTAGTTTTTTTTCATTGACTAGTGTTTTCGACGAAGATCTATTTTTGATACTTTTATTCCTTGGTTGTTTTTAAGAGGGGGAGTACTTGAATATGTTGAAGTGTAAACCCAGTTGATGTGTTGTCTTGTTTCCTTGGATGATTCTTTTTTAATCGACTTATATATTTTGAGACCAACCAAACCATGTTCAATTGTGTTGTTGGGAGATGTATTTCTGCTTATTGTACATATATAAAAACATTTTTTGGATATAGAGAATGTATATCTTGGCAAAGATTGTTGGATTGAGAGAGATTGTTTTGGTGCATTTCTTGTCTAGTTGATTGATTGACTAGCTTGTGTTGTCTTGTTGTCTAGTCGACTGACTGACTGGGACTGTGTTTGAACAACATAATTTGCAACCATTTTGCAATAGATGAATTCCCTTTTGTATTGATCCACTTTGATGGTGATAAAAATTCTTCAGGAGTGTTGTTGTACCATATTTGATTATATTTTTTAGTCATAACAAATTTTGGGGTTAAATCTCTGTAATTTTTTTCCCTCCAAGTTGAGTTTATGGGGGGGTGTTGGAACATGCAGTTCCATCGTAAACCTCACATTTTTGGTTAAGGAATTTGATCAATTATTTAGTTCAACTATATACTAAACTATTGGTTGACTGTATCCACTTTGGATCCCAAATCCACATTTTATGGATAAGTACAACCACTCTATCCCGTTATTATTGGTTTGTTCCATGAAAAGAACCTTTTTATATATGATCCTTTTGATTGGTCTATTATCAGGAGATCTAGTTTCACTCTCATGGAGCATGCTCATGCTTCAGTGAAACGATGTATTTATAAACCACCATTTCTCTTGGATCTGTTCTCCTCTGCAGTTAAATGCATGTCCCAACAATTTTTACAAAGGATCTTGCAAGCAAAATTTTCCAAAATCTATGTTAGTAATTTAAAAAGTTTTCATTAAGGGGGGATGGGCTCTAATGTCTCGTTTATTCTCCTATTATGTCACCTTTGTAAATCCTTAAATCCTATCCCAATTTTTTCTTAAAGGGGTATATTAGGATATTTAGAGACTTAGGAGCTAGTTAAGTTCAACTCAATCTAATGTGTCTTTAGGTAAAGTGTGTTTATTTAGCGTGCTTTTGTAATTATTTAATTTGATGGTAGTGATTGTTCTATATACATAAATCGATCCAATGATTTATCTTCTCAATACTAATGGCACTTGATCCATAGTGTAACACTTGATTGGTCCATTATATCTCTTTAAATATCATGGAGGGTCAGCTACTAATGATCGATTATGAGATATCCATATGTACACGATTTTCTTTTTTCCATTAATATATTACCTCAAGTGATTGTGGTGGATGGGCCATGGACTATTTCCTTCTTTGATGGTTTTAACCATGTAATACACTGGTGTACTGAAATTTGATCTATTTGTGTGAAAAATTGCCTAAGGTGTTCGACCCATGTGGATATACCATGTTTATCAAACAATTTTAAATTTGGATTAACTTCGTTTTTACTTGCTATATCACATAGATTAAGTAGGGGAGTGAAACATATTTACTTTCCTTGATTTATCTTTGCATCTAGTTGGTAAAAAATCTAAAAACCTAGTGGTTTGGGGGTGGAGGGAAGGGTGGTAATGGGTTATCATCACTTATGTCTGTTGTATATGTCACCAAATGAATTTTTTAATGATAGAATGTAAATTATCAATAATTCGTCACTAAAATTATTTTTTCATTTACACTAATGAAAACAGGAATTGATCATCCCTAAAGGTTGTATTTAGTGATGGTTGAAAATCGTTGCTAAAACATTTTCTACAAACAATGGCGGTGGTTGTTCGATGATCATCACAAAAACATTTTTACAAATGGCACAATTGACAACAACAAAATATCGTCACCATTATGAGAATCAATGGTGACATTCAATTCAATGACCATGACAATGACCATTAATTAAACATTTGTGATATTTCTTTAAGGATCATCACTAAAAAAGTTTTCAAGTGACTAGAAATAGTGACAGTTCATGATGGACCATCACCATTTATGGATTAATGGTGATAGTCACTAAACTATCATCACCAAAAGTCATTATTGTTCTTAAAAAATGTTGGTGATGAACCTCAACCATCACCATACTTTCTTTACTTATTACTATGGTCATTTTTGTTACAAAGGCCCTTTTGACTATCACCAATGATGTTATAATGACATTTTTTACTTGTCACCAAAATCCATTTTTATTGTAATGTTGGTATAATGTACTAGTCATGTGTGCTTCTAACATGTTTCTTTCATATTATACTTTGTGATTTTGTATCCAACAATCAAAATTATATATTATGCACGGATGATTTGATGGTCTTCATATCCTTGATTATATTGACAATTTAACTATGTCTTATCATCTTATTGGTTCATGCTCTCTATGTAAAGATCATGGTGTTGGAGAAATTTCTATTTTCGACACACTATTATGCATAAATGAATTCCTAAGGAAAGCTAACTGCTTGATTGCTTTTTTTAATTATGGAATGTTTTGACCTATATATGAGTGTATTCCACTCATTCATTGTATCATATTGATCATTATCTATGTATCAATCATCAGCTCATTAGAGTAGTGTGAATACATTTTCTCATTCTTCCATATTGAATCTCTCTTCCTTTCTTGATAAGTTTTGTTTGTACTTTCGTTACCTAGATTTGATGTGTAGGTTTCCATGAAACACTGACACATGGAGGGTCATTTTTTGGTGACATAATTGTAATCTTGCATGATAGAGAGTGGAGTATTAAACTAAATATATTTTTTCTTTTCATGGGTAGAAATATAACTTTTATGTTGCTCCATGGATGTTTCCTTCTTTGATGATTTTACTAGATAAATCTTGTTGTCTTGATCTTTGATCCATGTTTATTTATGGTGTTTTTCACTATGGTTGCCAAACTATTGATTTCAACATAGTATTAGTTCCTTCCTTCTTCATATCCAAAGTTGTTCTTAAGAGAAGATGCTAGAATATTACACATTAAATATTTCTTAAGACAACTTGGTCTATTGTACTTCTAATGTGTTTATTGTTTAGGATGCTTTTGTACTTTTGTATCAAATAGTCATCATTCTAACTTTTACATGGAATATTTGATGGAGTTCATATGCTCAATTGTATCAACAATTTATATGTGTCTTATAACCTAGTTACCTACTTGACAAGAACCCTTCAGAATTCTAGTTCTTTTAGAGGTCGCATTTAGCGGTTAATTTTACACCAAAACAAAACATGGTTCTCACATAATCACCCTTTTTTTGGAGTTAAATGACAACATTTTGGAGCCATGGCCTTAAAAACTCACGATGTTGTTAAGAAAAACCTTAAAATCGACCCTTAAATCAAAAAGTGGTGCTAACAGTAAAAACTTTTTTTTCGAAGTTAAAATTACAATTTGATTGAAACCATGGCCTCAACAACTAGTACCATTGCAATAAAAGTTCTAAAATCAACCATCAAATAAAAAATCGGTGTTACTAGAATCACCTTTTGGGGGGGAATAAAATTACAACTTATTTGAAAGTGCAACCTTAACAACAGGTATTGTTACAACCAAAATTTTAAAATTAACCCCAAATCAAAAATTGGTACTACCAATGGCACCCCCCTTTTTTCTAGGGTCAAAAACATAAATTATTTGAAACCATGGCCTTTAAAATTGATAATGTTCCAACCAAAATTATAAAATAAACCCTCGAACCAAAAATAAGTGATACCAATAGTACCCTTTTTCGGGGGCTTAAAATTGAAACATTTTTTAAACCATGGCTTAAGAAAGTTTAATGAAAATAAAAGGGGAAAACCATAACTTTAAAATTAAAAATATTAAAAAAAAAGATTAAAAAAAACAAAATCCCTTGGACTCTCCTCGCCCTCCTAACAACAATAAACAAAAACAAAAATCCCTAGAAGATAAATTAAATTAAAACCAATCAAAAATCCATTTAAAACCACTTTTCAGGGGAAAAAATTTTGTAAAAGAAATTGAAAAAAAAAATCATTAAACAAAAAACAAACTAAAAACAAAATTTAAAAATTCAATTAAAAATTGTTAAACTACACAATTAGAGATAAGCGTGAGTTGTATTATTCATTAATATGATACATCTATAAATACATTTCAGGTGACCTTTCGATTTTCCAAGAGGTCTCTTGGACTCCTGATGATGGTTCATTTCATATTCCTTCAACCAAATAACCCTAACAAATTGCATTTCCAACATTGCCCCCTTAATATTAAGAGGTGTATGTGAGTCCAAGAAGAGAGCTAAAATATGAAAGTGAACAGTTGAAATCTAGAAGTGGACAGCTGTAATGTGCTCTTTGAATCTGGTGTTTTTGGGATTACCACAAACCAAATGGCTAGAAGAAGCTAATGTCTTCTAATAAATGGTGGTGGTGGTTTAAGGAAGACCACAAATCAATATTGTGGTTTACATATGACCACAAACTCTAGAACGTGGCTCTAGCGATCAATGGTTCCTAGAACATTTCCTAAGTTAGCTAGAAGCTACAAATCGATGTCTTTTACTAATTGAAAGTTATTTCGAATGTTGGTTTAAATATAAACATAAACTATTCTCTATCAGAAGTTGAAATTCTTCTACTAAGTGGAGGTTTAAGGAAAACCAAAAACCATTGTCTAGCAGAAGCTATAAGTCTTATACTAAATGGTGATTTAAGGAAAACCACAAACCAATCTAGTGGTTTTTGAAATACCACAAACCAAATCATGTTTGCATGACACACTCACTTGTTATTGATTGCTTGATACTGCTCGATCGATAGGACTTCAAAAATTGAATCCAGATTGTCAATCATTGATGTTATTCCCCCTATCAGGTATGGCATGAGAATATGCAAATATCTCCACTACAAGATGTGTCAATACTCTAGAATGAATTCTACAGTATGATAGATATATCTTCTTTATTGTTGATGACCATTTCCAAGAAGTCAACCACTCATAGTGGTTCTTTACTTTTACATATTTATTGCATTTGGAACATCTGCCCAAAGGATGATTTTCCATAATTCTCACAAGGATGAATATCGAAGCACCGATCTTCTATGTGGCCAAATCAAAGACAACGTTGGCATTTTGGAATATGCTCTTGAACTAGAGAATGTGAATATGAACCTTATTGAATCAATCCAACACTCTGGAATTAGATCAGTTTGGTATAATGTGGAATATGAAAGGTGAATTCCTTTTCATATATGATACCTATTCCATGCTTATTGTTTATGATTTCTTCCTAAGTTTTGATGATTGGCTTGGAAAGAGGTAGTTGAAATTCATTTGCAGTCATATATGAAGTTGGCTCATTGAGTTACTTCTGTACTGGTTGTTGATCTAGATCATCATCATCATAGTCTTCAAAAAGAGGGTTGTTTTGAACAAAAACTAATTCATAATGTCAAAGATTCCTTCATCCAAGTTCATCATGAATAAGTTGATCTTGAGTTTGAATAAGTTCTACTTTGGTTTGTGAAACTTGCAAAAAGGTTAGAACAACTTGAAGAGTTTCTTTGTCATTTGTAATTGTATTGTCCACGGAATAGAGTATTAGAGTGTTCAATAGATATAATAGTTCATCAATTCAATCCATTAAGGTTCAAATAAAATTATGTACAAATCTTATGGAAACCACGAATTGGCAAGTACCATGATATTTTAGAGATATTATGAGTCTTTTGATTCCTAAAACTAATCTACTACAATGAATCGGTCTTCCTCAAATGCCATTAGTGGATTTATCTCCATACTCCAACGTTTCTATCAATATTCTAACATTTCTATCAATAATGACAAAGACTCAACCCAGAGAAAATTTTCTAATCCAAAAACCCTATAGTTTGTCTTCTTGGTTTCCATCAAAAGGGTTCAGAAACTAATCCTGGAAGTGTTTGTTAATGATGATAATGGACCTAACCTTGGCCACGAAACCTAATCAATCATATGGTGAAGGTTCTATAAGTTGTTGTAAAACATCAATTTCGATAATATTTCTAGAAAATGAGAAAATGTGTTGGAGTTATTCTTCAAATTTTGGACAAACCAATGTGGAGATTTCCAAAATAGATGAAGGTGATTCTATCAACCAAGAATCCAAATTTTCCTCTGAAATGCATGAGAAAAATATGAAACAAATGGCAGAAATATCAATTGGCTTATCATTCATTCAATTCCTAGTTTTATCCATCTCATATGGTTCCATCTTAAGAGACATTGCAAGTTTCTCCCAAAAATGGGCGGATATAAATACTTAAATCCACAGATGGTGAGTTGGTTGAGGTCAGAAAGATAGAATCCAATTCCAAATATTTGTATCATTGGAGTAATAAATTTACGTTTCCACAAGGGAAATAAGCACACACCCCTGGTCTATAAAATTGAACCACCAATTCATCTATCATTGTTAAGTCCATGAGTGATGGGCTTGTCGAGGCCGATAGAGTCGAACCCAAAGTCACTCACTTTTGGCACCCAAAGTTTTGGGTTAATATTGCACGTGTGCACAAATGAAGTTGTGCACACTCATTCCAAGTTTTTTTATACTCCTTCCAAGTTTTGTACATGCCCATTCTAGTTTTATGTGTGCCTAATCTAAATGCGTGAAGAAGGACAAGAAGTGTGTGTCTGCCATAGTTTTGTCAGTGTTAGTGGAAATAAAGAAGACGTGAGTTCAAATGAAGAAAAGAATCATCGGGAAATATTCTTGAATGATTACTTCCAGTAGAACAAGGGAATTTGGAGATGATAGAAGATGAGCTAGAAAGATAGTTAAGATTGCCCTGATTCGAGAAGGGTAAGTGGACTACAAGTAACTGCTAGAAGCGTGCGAGGAAGTTTTGTTAGTAGAGCGAGTGGAGCATAACAGAAAGAGAAAGAGCTCCCAAGAAAAGAAAGATATAAAAGGAAGCAGCGACATCAGAAATAGAGTTAGAGAGTTAGACACATTCTTAGAAGATGGATTGATTTATTGTTTGTTTTGTGTCCAAATCACTTGAGCCTTTGCAATGTTGTAATGCTTCTGAATAAAAGTATGATTATTTCATAGGTCTAAGGTATAAGGAATGCACATAGTGTAGTATGTTATAAATATGGGAAATCATCTAAAGAAGACATGAAACACTATTGTTGTGAATATAGTTTTCTTAATGTATACTTGTGTGTTATGAAATGGAAGGAATAATAAAGCTACAGTAGTTATGATCTACCGTGTTTCATTCATGTGTTATTTGGATATATGTGTGTATTTTTTTAATTATTGATCAATAGTATCTTGAGGTTAATGAAGTTCTTGAATGCCATCCTAGATGGATACATGCGCATTTAATCCTTCATCCTTGTCACAAGACTAGATGGTCTCTATGATCCTCATTGTGTCTCGGGTGAGACCTTCTTCGGCCTTGGCTGAATATTGATATGTCGATGCTTTGTGGTTTTTATTGGTCGAATATGGATGAACCCTGGGTCTAAACTCCCATCATAATAAAGAATTACACAAATGTGAAACGATGCTAAAAAATGGTTCTGTCATCAGGACCTAAAAGTCTTGTAGGGAATGATGAAGGGAAGAGATGCGTTGGTATCCATCTCAAGAGGAAATTCAAGACTAGCCAACTGCAAAGGAGCATGAGTTTTCCCTACGAGAAAATCATGGTCTGAGAGTGAATGTGGCAAGATGGAAATTTCATTATATTGATATGCATGAGATGTTATTTACAATATTTCCTTATTTTTTGTATGAATGGTTGAAAAGGTAAATTGATACCAATTCTATTGTGTGGCCTTTTGAACCAGCAGTTTGGGATCAAGCCATGCTTGATAGATTGAAAGTGTTGGAAAATAAGTGGACTTGGGCTATTGAATTATGGCTTTCTCGATTAAAAGAGAGATATATTATTGAATTTGTTATGGAATACACTGATTCTTTTAGCGATGCTAAAAGAAAGTTCATGAAAGGTCCTAGGAAATGAATGCTAGAAGAGATTCCACTCTAGATAAATATGTTGTTCATGGAAAAATGGTTGATGCACATGGATCCAGATAGAATGGTTGAGTAAAATCCCCTAGCATTGGGGGGCTGGGCTTTGCAAGGATAGGGGAGGATGAGAGAGGAAATGGATCCATTGAGGAGGATCCATAAGTTTTTAAGATGAGGTGAGGAATGGGATGGACCAAAAGGATAAGAGAAGAGAGAGAGAGAAAGATGAGAGATATGAAAGAAGAGTTGAGATAAGAAGGAAATCAGAGCAGAGAGGTGAAAAAAAGAGAGAAAGGTGCGTGTAAAGAGGTGTCAAGCCTGGGATGAAGAGAAAAGAGACCACACCAGGAAGAAGTGCAAAAGAATGTGTTGTGCCAGAGTGGAGCACAGGCACAAATAGGCCCACGAAGAGGTGCAGTGTCTAAAGTAGGGTGTCCAATGGGGATACCAATAGTATTAGTATTAGTGGTCCTAGGGGGCCTAGGTGACAAAGTCCAAACCCATTGGTTGTTGCAGAATACAACAACCTTAGAACAAGATGAGGTGCAGAGGAAAGGAAAGAAGATAAAGGATCCCCTAGTGGTGGGGGAGAATAATTAGTTATTATAAACAATCTTGTGTGGCTGCAAGTAGGAAATGCTTTGGGTCCCCTCATAAGAAATGTCATAATGAGATGGAATTACCCCCCCTTTGAACCACCCCCCTTGTTCATTTTTAATCAAGAAGAAATAATAGCAAATAGTGAAGTGATTAGAGTAGAATAAATATCATAAGAATACCGAAGAGAATAGGTGAGTGAAGAAGAAGTTGAAGCCAGTGCCACTTCACCAAGAGGGGTATAAATAGTACAGATTTTGACAACCAGTATTCATATTAGAGGACTTGGTTTGAGAGTGACGATGGTGAATTAGGATAGCGCCCTGAGGCTACCTGTGTTCCAAGGAATGGGTAAATATGATGTGGAACAACATTGGTTCACGTGAAAAGAAATATGTTATATAAAGAGGATCACAGATCAAATAGAAAATATCTTGCAGTTGGAAACCACATTCAGGGACAGAGCCTTGACGTGGTACATGAAGTACAAGGCCACTATGTCGTTAGGATAGACGAGGTATCTGATGAAGATCAAAATGGATTTACTGAAGGAATTTCAAAATCCCAAGTCTAAATCTTTGTGTATTACTGAGATCAAGGATATTAAGCAACAACAAGGAGAAATTGTGTGGGATTATGACCAGCGTTTTAATATTTTATTGGATAGGTTAATGTTCCAAATCCAATACGTGTAGCACCGAGAGTGTTCTATTGTGAGTTTTATTCCTCGTATCTGAGTCTCGCTCACCCAGCAAAAAGTGATGACTTAAGTGGAGGTGGTAGAAATTGCAATGCGCCTAGAAGCTATGCCGAGAGGGGCAGATACATTAGCAGGATTGGCGTAGGTGCAGTCACAACTAGCCAACATGGTGATGTAGTTGCAATATATGGAAAATATGAAAGGTGTGGATGATCACATTTGGTGTACCACCTGTTGCACTAAGGGAGATGAATTCCCTGTACTTATGAATTATGTGACAATGGGTGCACCGAGTCTATTCCCAACTGCACAAATGGAATGGTGTAATATCAATCAATCATGGGGACACATACCACCTATCTTGCCAACTTTGTAGAAGTATCAAAAGACACATCATACTTCGTTCTGAGAGTTTTGTAAATCCGTGGGACATGATGTCAATAAGTGTCGTTCACTCCAATTGATGCAAGACAATACCCATGATGCATTTCAAGTACAGGAAGAATAGAAGGGTGGTGATCGTAGAGGTGTTGAAAGAGTCAGATACCAAGGAGGTCCCATAGGTGGATATGGGCATGGTCACGACCGAGGATATGGCAGAGGGGGAGGCAAAGCTCCCACTTGTTTTAATTATGGAGAAATTGGTCATATACCTAGGTTTTGTACCAAACCATGAGTAATTTATGCATACTACTACAGTATTGAACATGTCATAGAGTACTGTCCCAACTTAGTGAACAGTGGGAAGAAAATAAGATTTATTTCAATATGGCACATGTAGATCCACACAAAAATACAAAGAAAGATGAGGAAGTCAATGTTCAAGTTGTAACCCAAGGAGGAGAAACAATAAGAAGGTACTTCGAGAAATATGAGAGCTTAGGTCAGAAACTTGAGGGGAACATAAAAAAGGATTCATATCCCCCAACTAAGTTTGATGTTTCCCAGTAGAAACAATTTCTATGCGACATGCAGAGAGCTATTGAAGAAGAAAGGGTGCATGAAGAGTTGCAGTGTGTAACACAGAGATCACTCAAGGAGGCTCAGATCCATGAAGAATTTGAATTGGATCTAGTGTTCCACTTCATGAGAACATTATGAATACATAACATAATTCCATATTTCCATAGTAAATAATATTTATTTACTATTCATTTTAAATATTTACTTGACATCATATAAAATACAATATGTGTATATAAATACATGTGGGGAATGATAAGTCACGTTCTTTACAAAGTTCATGACTTATCATTGACTTATCATTTACATTATAATGCCTATTTACATAATAGAAAACCTATAGCATATTATTAAATAATAATAAATGTAATATATTAGGTATATTACAAGTCTCCCCCCTTAAAAATTCTTTGTCCTCAAAGCATAGTTATAAAATTCTTATATGTTTCTCTAGCTTGTAATATTGTCTCTTGATTGTTCATTCTTGAGTTAGTGATCATTGAGGACCTAATATGATACAATCATTTAATCATTGATTAGAACTATTGAATTGTAAATGAGTTTTCCCACCCTAATTCGATCTTCTGTGAAATTGTGCATTTATAGGGTTCTTGGAAAAAAACTTGATGTATTTTGACTCCCCTGATAGCTTCTACTTTGATCACCACTTGTAGTGGAAGCAATATTCTTTGGAATATCGATCATTTGTTTCTATTGATACATTGATTGGATTAAGTATCGACTTTTGTGATTAGGATGTCAATAAGGCATCCTTGCAAATTGATCTTTACTTATTATAATTGTAGCTTTTTCTTGATTAACTTTTGGAATTGAGTCTTCTTTGCACCCCTGTCTTGTTTGAACTTCGACATTTGAAGACTTATTTACATTAATTGGATTTGCATCCTTTTGAATTGTAAGGTTGACTAGCTCTGTATTGATTCCTTTATCCTTAATTGTGTTGTTTACATATGAAGACTTCTCTAGTTCCATAGGTTCAATAATTGTCTCTTTATCAACCAATGATTATTTGTTGATAAGTTGATCTAACTTGTTCTGTAGCAATTTCTTATCACTCTTTAATTTCTTAATTTGTGTGAGTAAACTTCTTTTATGAACCCTTTTTTTTTTTCTAGTTTGTCTATGACCTGCGGGACTAGCCTATCGCTGAGAAACCGCGACTCAAGGGCATCTAAGCCATCAAAATCACTCGGGGATCGCACCCAGCCTGAGCCACACCAACCCTTAACATGGATGGATTTTTTATCCCCGCAGTTTCGAACCGGTGACTTTAACATCACAGAGTTCTTTAACAACACACTCCATCACCGACTGTCCTACACCTGGGGGACTCAATTATGAACCCTTAGACATAGAATTTCTTCCTCATTATATTATTTTTTGACTTCACTTATAATATCTTGATTCTCTGGATTTTCAACTTTCATCTTTTTAATTTGTTCAATCAATTTTTTATTAACGTTCCTTAGGCAAGAGATTTCTTCCTCCTTTTTGGTTAATTTCTCTTTGAGACCTTGATTTTCTTGTTCTAAATTTTGAGTCTCTTGTTTCTTGTCTTTTGACTTCCTGATTTTTACTACTAAATTTTGATTATGATTTTTTAATATTGATATTTCTTCATCTCGTTCTAGTAATCCTTTGTCCATTTTTTTCTTTTTTGGTTTTTAGTTCTTCAATTTGTGCGATGAGTTCGTGATTTCTCTCTTTGAAGTAAAGATTATTCTTCTTTGTTAACCCATTAAAATACTTCTCCATCTCAAATTCATATTGTAATTTTCTATTGATGTCATTATAATTTCCTAGTTCACCTTTTAATATTATTGATTTCCTTTGTGAGCTATCTTGATATTCTTCCATAATAAATTATTTCCCACAAATTGTACAAAAGACATTGAGATTTTTTAAAATTTCCATATACTCAAACTCCATTTCACAAAAAGGACATTTAGTCCAAAATTTAGATCTATATGTTGAATCCATTGTTCACTAGTTTTTTTTTCAATTATTCAATATATGTCTCATTTATAAATATACATTACTCATTTGAATAGCTTGAATATTACTCTGGTTGCCTTCCAATTTAATAAAAGGTATTAAGCAAATTTAATAATTCCCTTTTCCTTTTAAACCTTGTCACTTTTTATTTAAAATAACTTTGTAACTTATGAAAAATTATCTCTTTATTTTAATATTGTCTCTTCTTACATTTCCTTTATAAATATCCTTTACACAAGTTAATTGGGAGCATTATCACTTTGCTAAAATATCTTTTAACTTTTGTTGAATTAATGTTACTCCAAAAGACGTGTATATACAAAGTTGTAAAAAGTTACCACTGTAAAAAAAATTATATGGTAGGGAAATACCATGGGCCAATGGTTTACCAAAACCATGGGGAATTAAACCACTAATAGTAGAATTAAAATTTACTCTTCCTTCTTCGTTGGAACTTTTCTTTTAAATTCTCCCTTTTTTTGTTCTTCCTTTTTCTTTCTTTTCTTTTTTTCTTCTCTCTCTTTTTTTTTTTTTCTTCTTCTTCTTGATATCTGGTACCAACTTCTTCTAATTTTCTGGAAGCGGAAGGATTATTTATTCAATGGTAATTTTTGATGATTTTTTTTACGACAAAATTCCCTAATGTGGTCAAAGACCTGGATTTTTCAGAGAAACTCTTAAACGATGTGGTTGGCCAAAAGTTGGATCGAGACTCGCTCTAATACCAAATGAAGTGGATCTGGTGGTCCACTTCATGAGAACATCATGAATACATAACATAATTCCATATTTCTGTAATAAATAATATTTATTACTATTTATTTTAAATATTTACTTGACATCATATGAAATACAATACATGTATATAAATACACGTGGGGAATGATAAGTCACGTTATTTTCAAAGGTCATGAATTATCATTTACATTTTAATTCCTATTTACAGAAGTGCAACAGGTGACACAAAGGCCTCTGGAGGAGGCATGGACTCGTGAATAAGTGTAGCGGGTGACACAAAGGTTTCTAGAATAGGCTCGCAACTAGGAAGAGCTACAGTGCACAATGCAAAGGTCATTGGAGGAAGATTGCATGCAAGAAGAAATACAGTGTGTGACACAATGGTCATTGGAAGAAGATCACAGACAGGATGAGTTTCAATTCACTAAGGAATTGCAATGCGCAACGCATGCAGAGGATTTGCACAACTTGGGGGAAAGGAAGAACCTGAAGACCAAGTAAGTACTTTCTTGTGTTTCTATATGTGATTGCTAAATGACCCAGATGTTGTGAGAAAGATGATACATATGTTAGCTACCTACATGGGGGATCAATGGATAGAGGAAAAAATATTATTCCCCCTACGAGAAAGAGATTTTTGTTAGGTCAATAAGCATAAATGCACTGGTAGAGAATTCAAGATGATAGTAGAGCTTTATGGCTATGACATGGATGGAGTGATGTTGGATTTGGGTTCTGATGTGAATATTTTACTGAAGAAGTATTGGGAGTTGATAGGGTAGTCGAGTCTAGTCTGGTCACCTATTTAGTTGTGGTTGGATAATCAGTACAAGATCTATCCTATAGGATGTTGGATCATGTTGTCATTGATGCCAAAGGATTGATGTCAAAGGAACAATGTCTTGTCATAGTATATTTATGTATTGATTGATGGATCATGTATTGACCTTGACGTCAATGGATTGATTTCAAGAGGAGTCATAGTCATATGCATAGATGAAGATGGATAAATGAGTTTTCATTGATATATGATGCATAGTTGTATTGATGTAAATATGACTCATTATTGTCTTGTCATGGTTTTACAAATGGATGAACTCCAAATTGGTCCCCTTATGGTGAAATCCCTCATGGGAAGACGCTTTGTGGTGAACTCCAAAGTGGTTATTGTCTTTTCATGGTTATACAAATGGATGAACTCCAAAGTGTTCCCCTTATGGTGAAATCCCTCATGGGAATATGCTTCGTGTAAACTCCAAAGTGGTCCCTTGATGGTGAAATCCCTCACAAGAAGACGCTTTGTAGTTGAGTTATCCTAGAAGTATGGTCGGAGAACCCATGCTTAATTATGGAATAATGAGATGAATATCAGTGAATTTTCCAGTGAAACTATCCTAGATGGATATTGCTTGTCAAGCCATTTCTGGTGGTATGTGGAACATCACATAACTCCTCATGGTTTGAGAGTTATGGCCTTACGAATTTGGAGGACCCTCATATGTTGGCATGAAGCCCCAAAAGGTCAAAGAGGTCAAAGTGCTTGCAAAGAAGAAATTATTTAAATAATAAAGTGAAGTGACAAAGTAAAAAATGATTATTTAAATAATAAAGTGAAGTGACAAAATCAAAGAGGATTATTTAAATAATAAAGTGAAGTGACAAAGTCAAAGAGGATTATTTAAAGTGAAGTGACAA
>ML779424.1:2163527-2252922 GCA_009831015.1 Picea engelmannii
CCCCCCCGCTACCTACATATCCCCCATATCCCCCCTCCCATGCCCCCATTCCCTCCCCCTTCCCCACTACTTAGAGGAGTGGAAGGTGAAGGGAATGGACCCTTCTACCCCTACCAAAATGGAGGTTGTTTCTTTAAGTACTGGCATCTCAGGCATCTCCTCTAATCAGAGGGAAAGAGGAATGATGCCATGAGAGGGGGGAGAAGGTGAGAGGGAGGGGGTATGTGCAATAAATCAAGGAGAAAAGTGGGGGGTTGAGGTAGGTATTTGAGGGTGTTATAATCTCACGTTCCTTGGTAACCCTCACCTTGTCATATTAAGGGAGATGACCATTCTTAGGAGTTGATCTCCAACAAAATATGCATTGATCACTTCCACTTTGGATTCCATATCCACTTTTCATGGACAACTATAACCAATGTGATACCGTGGTTGTTAGTTTGTCCCATATCCAAACTTATTTATATATGGTCATTTGGATCGGTCTATCATTAGGAGAGATCATGAAGATAATTCATGCTCTTATGGTGTGTGTTTGTTGTGCTTCAGTGCAACAATGTCTTTAGACATGCTCTTGGGTAATATATTTTCTCCTCTATTGTTTCTTACTTATCCCAAAAAAGGGTGGGGGAGTGATTTCAAGGTTTGTTTTAATTTTGTAAAAGTAAGGTGATAGGGGAATTTTTTTATTATTATTTTTCTTTTAATTATGTTATTTTTTCATTTTCATTTTTTAATTTAAAATACATGTTTCCCCCCTATTTTTTATTTAGTTTTATTTTTTTTCTTCAATCATTTCATCTTTTTAATGATTTGTTTGCAATAGTAAAGGTTCTTAGGCCACGATTTCAAAATTGTTGCAATTTTAAGCCAAAAAAGAGGGGTTGTTACTAATAACACATATTTTCAATTCAGAGGTTGATTTTAAGATTTTTTGTTGCAACTGTGCTAGTGGTCAAGACCATGGTTTCAAACAAGTAGTAATTTTATCTTCAAAAAAAAGAGGGGTGCCACTAGTAACACCACTTTATGATTCAGGAGTTGATTTTAATATTTTTGTTGCAACAATATTGCCTATTGAGGCTATGATTTCAAGTAAGTCGTAATTTTAGCCCCGAATTAAAAATAAATAAATAAATAAGTTGCTACTAGTAATACCACTTTTCGATTGGAGGGTTGATTTTAAGGTTTTTATTAACAACGTTATGGGCCTTTATGCTCGTGACTACAAAATGTTGTAATTTTGTTGTAATTTTAATTTTATGTGTGTGTGTGTGTGTATTATATATGATGATGATGATGATGATGATGATTAATGTCCACTAAGACCAATTGGTCTATCGGACCTTAAGAAGGTAATAGATTACTTCAATTTCTTTAAAATTGTATTTCTATGCTAAAAAATCATTGAGAGAATCGTTCCAATATCACCGTAGATTTGATGACTTAGGAGGTTAGGAAGGTCGGTAATGTGGCAAGTGTTTTTAAATTTGCATCTAATATGGGTATAGGCAAGGAAATCCAAGAGGAAGTTGTTTTTGTCTTCTACCTACTTAGTGTCACAAAGCTGACAGATTCTCTCATCCCAGAGTGTTTGGAAGTTGTCCAACGCCCAATTTCACTATGTAGATCATGAGAGTTTGTTCTTATTTTGGAAATGTTGATTTTCTTCTTTGCACTTTTCAAAACTGAGAGGTAATTTTGATCTTCTAAATTAGGGTTGAACACCTCCTTCTAGTATCTTAATTTTCTTTTATCCAATAATTCTTTATCACTCCACATATTCTCCTTAAATTTAGAAGTGATAATATTTGTAATATTATCGATATTTTTCATGATGGCTTCTTCTTGTATTCCCCAATGATTTAGCCAACATTTGACATGTTTATGCCATCCCCTCTTGAGCAACTACTGGTTTTTTCTAGAGTTTGAAGCAATTTTTGGGAGCCTCTTGTCATCCATGTTGTTTATCTTGTTCTTGTATGTTATATATCTAATCATAGCAATTCTCTCAATGGGGGGGAGGCTTGCTTCTATGAGGAGGATAGGATGGGGTGTATTTCCCTTAATTTTGAGAAAATCAAGTCCATTTTTTAATCTCTTTATGCATAATTTGAAGAAACAAATTGTGGATCTAAGTTCCTCTCTAAAAAATATCCAAATTAAAAAAAAATCAAATCAAATCAAAGTCTGGAAAGTGAAGATATAGTTGATTTAAAATCATCTATTTTAGAGTTTTTAAATGACATCTAAAAGAATTTCAAAGTAGATATATTTTCACCAAGTGCACATATTGCATCCAGAGCAGTTCCAGTTGAAGTAAAGTGATATGTAAATTGTGGTGGATATTCCAGTAGAAAATTTTGTCACAACAGATCTTACAAATTTTTACAAAATCTTTATTACCATACAAAACACTAAAATAAGTTGAGACTAGAAAATAAAATAAATCTAAAAAAATACCACACCATACATATAATGAACACAAGATGTAACCTCAAAAACCCAATATAGGAAAACTTAGTTGAAAGGAGAGTACTAAGTCTCGCTTTCTTTTCTCAAATTTAAAATGCAAATACAAAAAGGTGAACTCACTCAGGAGTTGTCATTGGAACTATAACCTATATGGTTGTTATAGGGTCTTCTACTTCCTCTTTTGTGCCTCAATATCCTACTCCTTTCCTCTGCTCAACTATGGAATAGTAAATCAATACAACAAGAACGGAACTCCTTCCTATCTTAGTAGCCCAATATATAATAATGTCATGACATTCATCTAAGGTTATGGTTAAGGTTTTTGCATACCTCAAATCCAAGTTAGGGTTAAGTTTTTGGACCCTCTAGAATGTTCTTGAAACTCCACTTGTGTGAGTATCGGGGCATGATGTGGAATCTTCTCAGTACCACGGTGTTCAATTGGATAGGTAAAATTATGGGAGGCATAACTTCCTCACATGAACTCTGATTGAGGTGATATTTGCATTGTTGGTGATGTCTTGATGTGTAGAATAGCGTCGATAGGTTGGGAACCTGGTTCAAAATGTTTTCATACCAAAAACATGTCAGTTAATGCCTCAAAAAAGCTCCATAATGTTTGGACCCTAAATCACCAAAACAAGACCTACCTCTAAAATGGACCCTACAATCCAATAGCTCCAATTTTTCCACCTAAAAAGTACCAAAATACATGACAAATTATATAGCGATACATTTGGATAATACCTCCAACATAGTTACAAAGTTGACAAGAACCCTCCTAATTTATTGTTTTTCTAAATATTGCATTTAATCGTTGCTTTTATCCTCGTTTCGAAGAGTAGTACTATATGTAGCACCCTTTTTTTTCAAGATCAAAATTATCACCTTTTGCAACCATGGCCTTAAAAACCTCATAATTGTTCCAAAAAAAACTTTCAAAACAACCCCCAAATTGAAAAATGGCACCAACAGTGGAACCCCCTTTTTGGGGGGGGTCAAATTACAACTTATTTTAAAGGATCGTCTTAACAACATGTATCGTTGCAACAAAAACATTAAAATCAATCCCAAAATAAAAAAGTAGCACTCCCAATAAAACCTCCTTTTTTATTTTTATTTTTGGGGGGGGGATTGCAACTTATTTGAGACCCATGGCCTTGACAATTGGTGCCCTTACAACCAAAACCTTAAAAAAACCATGAATCAGAAAGAGGTGTTATCAGTAACACCCTCGTATGTTTTTGGACTTATAATTGCAACATTTATTAAATAATGGCCTAAAAACCCTATGGTCTGCAAATAAAATTATTTAAAAATGGGAAAGACCAAAAAATTGGAAAAATAAATAAAAATAGAGAAAAAAAACTAAGGAAAAAACCCAAATCAAGGAAAAAAAACAAGCTATTTTAAAAACAAATTACTTGGTTTCTTCTATAAAGTATGTTCTAAATATTAAAAAAAAAAATCCGCTCCAACCCTCATTTTAACACACACACACACACACACACACACACACATATATATCAAAACTAAAAAAAACATCACTTGTGGGGGGTGATTCCTGAAATATCGCCCTGTACCCAACCCACGCCCACCCTTCCCCCATGCCTACCCCCCAAAGTAGTGATGACCACTCCTTTGGGGATTTTAAAGTTGTCACTCAAATGAGAAGCATGCTAGGCCATCGAGAACATGTGGAAGGTGCCCCCCCTATGCTCACCCCCTAAAGGAATAGTAGACACTCCTTTGGGAGGTGAGTGAGGGGGAGGGTCGTAGGTGGGGGTGTGGGGTACAAGACACAAGTTTTGGAATCTCACCTCCCCACCCCCACCCAATGGTTCCTTTGCGGGGTAGGTGCAAGGAGTGGGAGGAGGGAGGGGGAGAGGAATTCATGGGTGGGGGAATGGGGTACAAGGGGAAATTTTAGGAAAACCATCACCCCCCCTCCACACACACAAGTGATGTTTTTTTCTATTTTAATTTTTTTTAGTTCTTTTTAATGTTTTTTCTCTATTCTTTTAAACTGCATTGTTTTTATCTTTTTCAATTCCAAGGTTGATTCTAAGTTTTTTATTGCAATGGTATAGGTTGCTAAGACCATGATTTAAAAGAAGTGGTAATTTTGACCCTTGAAGAAAAAGGGGGTGTCTCTTTTGGTTTTTGTTAGAAGTATTATGAGGTTTTAAGGCCATGGTTGCAAGCAGCAGTAATTTTGACCTTGAAAAAAAAGGTGCTACTGATAATGCCATTTTGTATTCAGAGGTACATTTTGGTGTTTTTTAGCCAAAAAGATGGGTTTTTAGAGCTAGAGTTCTCATTTTTAGGTCATAGTTCTCGTTAAATCAATAACTATGTTCTCCCCATTTCGAGAGGTTTCTGGTTCCCAAAATATTTTACTAAAGGAGGTGAGAAAATTTTACCTCTACCTTCTCCTTTGAGACCATTTGGCCTTTCCTAGAAGTTGTCCTTTCAACCCAACCTTTCAAATCATGTTTCCCCTATCTAGTTATTATGGGCTTATTCTATAAAAATATATCCTCTACTAACTTTGCATGAGATTCTGATGTTAATTCCTCTATGATAGGTAAGATTTTCCTGTCATTTTCCTATTCTAACATGGAAATCTCATAGCATTTTAGATTCCACATCCACTATTGAGTTTGTAGGAATTATCACCTACCTTCTACAACACTAAATCAAAAGAGTCATAGTGCAGAGCCTTGATATTCTTACTATGACCTTGTAGCCTATCTTTGTTTAGATGCAACCAAAAYTTATCTCCCACCTTGAATGTCYTCTCAATTATATGTTGGTCTTCCCAAGAATTGTACTTTTCTTATGAACTCTTCAATTTCTCATGTGCTTGCAAATGGATCTTCCTAATATTATCACACACACATATATAAACTAAAAMAAAACATCACTTATGGGGGGTCATTCCTAAAATCTCCCGATGTACCCCACCCATGACCCCCCTCGCCCCATGCCTACCCCCAAACACAGTGATGGTCACTCCTTTGAGGATTTTAAAGTTGTCGCTCAAATGAGAAGTAGGCTAGGCMATCGAGGATGGGTGGAACATGTCCCCTCTATRATCACCCCCCAAAGGAGTAGTAGACACTCCTTTGGGAGGTGARTGAGGGGGAGGGTCATAGGTGGGGGTGTGGGGTACAAGACATAATTTTAGGAATCACACCTCCCCACTCCCACCCAATGGTTCCTTTGGGGGGTAGGTGCAAGGAGTGGGAGGAGGGAAGGGGAGGGGAAGTCATGGGTGGGGGAATGGGATACAAGGATAAATTTTAGGAAAACCATCACCATCCACCCCCCCATAGACACACAAGTGATGTTTTTTTCATTTTTTTCTTTGATATTTTTTTTCATTTTTTTAAAGTTCTTTTTAACGTTTTTTTTTCTATTCTTTTAAACTACATTTTTTTCTCTTTTTTAATTCCAAGGTTGATTATAAGTTTTTTATTGTAATGGTATAGGTTAATAAGACCATGATTTCAAAGAAGTTGTAATTTTGACCCCTGAACAAAAAGGGGGTGCCACTTTTGGTTTTTGTTAGAAACATTATGAGGTTTTTAAGGCCATGGTCGCAAGCAGTGATAATTTTGACCTCGAAAAAAAGGTGCTACCGATAGTGCCATTTTTTTATTCAAAGGTACATTTTGGTGTTTTTTAGCTAAAAGTATGGGTTTATAGAGATAGAGTTCTCATTTTTAGGTCATAGTTCTCGTTAAGTCAATAACTATGTTCTCCCCATTTCGGGAGGTTTTTGGTTCCCAAAATATTTTTACTAAAGGAGGTGAGAACATTTTACCTCTACCTTCCCCTTTGAGACCATTTGGCCTTGCCAAGAAGTTGTCCCTTCAACCCAACCTATCAAATGACGTTTCCCCTATCTAGTTGTTATGGTCTTCTTCTATAAAAATATATCCTCTACTAAATTTGCATGAGCTTCTGATGTTAATTCCTCTATGATAAGTAATACGTTCCCATTAGTTTCCTAGTCTAACATGGAAATCTCATAGAGTTTTATATTCCACATCTACTAATGAGTTTGTAGGAATTATCACCTAACTTCTACAAAACTAAATCAAAAGATTCATAGTGCAGAGCCTTGATATTCTTGTTGGAAGATTGGTTGTTGTCATTGATGTCAACCCTAGTCATGGGTTTTGGACCACAATATTGATAAAGGTATTTGTACATGAAGGAAAATTCACATGCATTTACAACACCCATGAATGGATATTATACATCATGTTGTTTCCGGTGGTATGTAGCACATCACGTGGATCTTCATGGTTGAGGAGAAATGAATTTTTGAAGATGACAAAGTGAATTGAAGAAGGAAGTACATGTAGGCCCTGAAGATAATTAAAGAAAAGAATTACAAAATAAGAAAGTTTCAGGTCAGCCCTAATGTTAAAATGAAGTGACATAAATGGTATAAATAAACACCGTTATACATTCATTTTGATACAAGTCGAATTTCAGATGAAATAAGAAGTAAATAAGGTCGGATTTCAAGGGAGGATGAAGTCTTTTGGTGATGTGTTCTAAGGTATGTTATTTTCAGGTCATCTTACCATTTTTGCTATAATTGTTTTTCTAGAAAGATTCAGATGGTGAAATCGCTATGGTGACCAGTCCTGAAGCTAATCAATAAACAGGTGTTCCGGGTAAAAAAGTCATAACTTGTTCATACATAATCAAAATTAAGTGGGACCACTTCCATTGGAAATAGTACAGACTTTATTTTCCTGTGTGCAAGTTTCAGAATCAGATGTTAAATATTGAGCACGAGGCATTCTGTACAAGTTGGGTCTTCTGAATAGACCAGAATTGAATAAAGTCTACCATTCTTTCTATAACCTCTTTTTGGGGAGGATTCAAGGAGTGAAAATTGGAGGAGTTTCAGAGAATACATTGAGTAATATTATCTACAGGATCAGAGTACTCCAAGAGTTGAAGAATTGCAGAAATTGAAGAAGTCTCAGGAAGTATTATCAGGTTCTATGTAATGATTGGTTGATTGTGATGATTTAATGTAAAGTTTTATTATCTCTCATATATTCTTGGGTGGAAGGAAGGGGCAAGGATGGAGAGTTCAACTCTCTCTTGATATTTGAGGATTGTATCTTCCTCTTGGAGGTTTATCCCTCCCTTTACATTTGGAAGTTGTAGCTACCTTTTGAAGTCATTACTTCCCTTGAACAATAGCTATTGATTATTTCTCATATATTGTGCATGGTGTATTCCGGTGTATTGGTGTAACTCTTATCCTATTGTTCATTGCTCATTGGATATAGTTGAATGGTTTAAGTATAAGTTGAAAAAGGTTTTAAATTGTACTTGATACTGATTCACCTCTCTCTCAGTATCAACAAATTTTACTAGGACCTTGTAGCCTATCTATGTTTAGATGCAACCAAACTTTATCTCCCGCCTTGAATGTCTTCTCAATTCTATGTTGGTCATCCCATGCCTTTTACTTTTCTTATGAACTCTTCAATTTCTCATGTGCTAACAAATGGATCTTCCTAATATTATTAATTCTTATATGGATCTTCCTATGGTGTCTTCCCTTTCTCCTCCCCATTTTCCACATGCAATATCTATGGGTGAAGGTGGAAAGTATCCTAAGAAAGTTTCAAAATGAGACATACTGGTGGAAGTGTGGACTGTTTAATAATAAGAGCATTGAATATAAATCAAATTTTCATCCCATGTACTTGGATGCCTCTGATTGTGACCCCTCAAATTCTAAACCAATGTCATGTTCAATACTTATGTTTTCCCATCTATCCATGGATGGAAAGTTGTATATCTCTTCAATAGGATGTCCATCTTCTCCCAGAGTGTAGTCCAAAAAGATCTTAAAAATATGGTATCTCTATCCAAGATGATGCTCCTTGGTACCCCAAAGTGCACCCAAACCTTTTTGAAGAACATGTTCTCTACATCTTATTCCTTGATGGTATTTTTACAAATCATGAGAATGCACATCTTATTAAACATGTCCATTACCACAAATGGATAGTCATGTCCCCTCCTGGTTCTTGGAAAACTACCCATGAAATCCATATATATTCTCTCCCATGTTCTAGTAGATACAAGAGATGGTATAGACCTTGCTTCTTATTACTAGGTTGATCAATGCAACAAAGTATGCAGATTCTAATAAACCAAACTACATCTTCTTTCATTTTGCACCCATACACATACCTCTGTAAGTTGGAAAATCTCTTCCCAACACCAAAATACCCTACAACTTTGGAGGCATGAGTCTATCTAATAAGTTGCAATATTTCACATTTACAACAATATAGCTTATCTAGCTTGTAGAAAAACACATCCTATAGATGATAGTCAATGTTTCTATCACCTTCTTTTACACAAACTTGGCCTTGTAACTACTGAAACGTCTCCTTGAAGTCCTCATATTTTGTGTATCCCTCTTTGTATGCATAGGTGAAACGATCCATGTGCATAAGAGTACCCAAAGTTGTGATATTAGTGAGGGTGGTCTTAAAAACATCCCTTCCAACTTATTAGCATTTCCCTTCTTATACTTGATGATAAGATGAATTTTTTTTTTTAAGAAAACTGGAAAAAAAATTATTAAAAAACACTGCAATAAGTCTCGCAGAACAAGAGATTACAAGTTCAAAAATATGTCTTTTAAAATATGGAAAAAATAGGTTAGAAACTAACTAAACTTCCATGAAAACCAGACACTAGCTTCAGTTCATATAATATTCCTAAATATCCCCTGTTATACATTCTGTAGAACACCCCTAAAATCAAAATGCAAAAACTTAACATCATGAAATTATTATGTTGGAGGATCTTTCCTTTATATATTGACATTAGCAAGCCCTGATGGCGAATTCGGGTCTAGAATGTTTAGTTGAGGATATGTGGAAGAGGCCTCATCTGATATCACTATGGTTATGATGACTAATGACAAGGAGTTAGGCCTGGAGCGCATCTCTTCAACTTCAGACTGGATAATTGTGCATTTGTCATGGAGCTATTATTGAAACTTCCTATGTTCTACTGAAACCTCCATTGTAGTAAGAACCTATGCAAACAATAATTTAACTTGAATTTGAAGAGACTAAACCAAATTCACTAGGTCTGAGTGATCATCTTCTTGAGGATCTCTTCTCCAACATGCACTTTTTGTGCTTCTCTTGTCCATGACCTGAATTTCCATAGCTATGTCTATACCAGTGACTTTTTTTGTAACCACAAGAAGATGATGTATCAATTCCAAATTCTTCCCTGAATCCACATCTATCTATGTAATTCCCAAATGTGCTCCTTTTAATTTATATGTTCATCATGTGATGGGTTGCAACCATGAAGGATGGTTTTTTTCATCCATCAAATCCATTAAACAAGTGATACACTCACATAGAGCGATTGGTTGACTCAGAGATAAGGTACCATCATTTCCTTGCATGGATGATGTTGCAGGAAGCTGGGGTGAAGCAAAGACTGTGAATGGAAGGAAAAAATATATGAGGCGAGGAGAGAAAGAATCCAGGGGAAGTAACAAGACCTGTGTGGATAAGAAATGGGAAAGAACCCAAATAAGGTAAAGGGATGATACATTCATGTATGGGAAAGGGAGGGGAGAAGAACTATGTAGGATGCCCATGTTTGGCCAATGGAGAACATGACATGGAAAACAGGAAGTGCCATGCATCGATGCTATAATAAAGGTGAGAGAGGAGATAGTTGTGAGTCATGGGAAGAAGGGAGCGACAGGAGAAATGCTAACTCGAAGGTCCCTGATGGAACCCCCACACCGAATTGGACTAGGAACCATGATGAAAGTCATGGGATATGCTGAAAATAGGCATGCCCATTAATACATGTTGTTCCAATGGTGTCTTTGATATCCAGATTGGTTTGACCATCAGTAATCACATTTTTATGATGGAGAATGTGGTAAGGGGATAGAGTGTGGAAATCTTCGAGCTCCTAGTGGATTCTCATAAATATATCTCACAATTTCATATCTAACAGCAAAATTTGCATCCTAACATGGTTAATGACCATTTTCGGATCTCTCGGGATTGGTATGGAATAAAAACCTTGTTGTCAGTCCAGTAATAGTCCTTAAAGAAGAGACTACACCTCTTCTTGATTATTAGTTTCATTACCAAGGCTCCATGAGAAAGTAAGTCTAATATTATCTCTTGGGGAGAAAATAACCCCACCCGCACCTGCCATCCCGAGATGACAAGATGAAATTGTTGTAAAATCCCCTCCACTTGTATTGTCTTATTTATTGAATCTGACTCTAGGCCTACAAATATTGCAAGTGGATAGTGATCAATGTGGATATTGTTTCCCTACCCATCAGATAGTGATTCCATTTCTTAACAACATTAACTAGGGAATATAGTTCATTTTCATATGTAAAGTAGTTCAAGGCTCTACCATGGAACATTTCAAAATGATAGCATATTGGCTTACCACCCTGCATCTATACTACTCCCATAGCATATCCATTTGCATCCATCTCCACTTTGAAATTCTTCTACAATTTAGGCAATGAAAAAATAGGTGCTCAACTAATATTTCATTTTATCTCTTCAGCAACTCTTTGTTGATTCTTTCCCCGTTGGAAAATTTTACCATCATTTTTTATGGCATGGAGTGGTGTAGCTACAAGTGAAAATGATGCTATAAACTTCTAACATATGTTTCCCCCACAAATATCCTAACTTAGGCAAGATTGGTAAGAGATATCCACTTAATGATATCCTTCATCTTTGTAGGCTCGGTATTTTGTTCCCCTCCACCAATAACATACCCCAAATACACCTAGGACTATTGTGTAAATTCACATTTCTTAAGTGTTTTCCAGTAGGGGATGTTTTTTCAAGGTCTCTAACACATGCATGAGATATGAGATATTCCCTTCCCAAGTATATTTATAAATCAATATATCATCTAAGTACACTATTATAAAAGAATATAGAAAGGGATGCAATACACCATTCATCAAACACATAAATGTAGTTTCTACATTACATAAACCAAAAAGAATTACCAACCATTCATATAGACCTTGCCTCCTTTTGAAGGTAGTATTCTAAGTGTTTTCTTCTTTTACTTGTACCTAGTGGTATACCGATTTGAGATCCATTTTGGTGAAGCACTTAGCATGCTATAGTTGATATAATAAGTCATCGACCCTAGGTGAAGGGTATTTATTCTTGAGGGTGATATTATTCAAATCTCTATAGTTGATGCACATTCTCAAAGTACCACCATTATTAGATACTTATGATGATAGGTGAACCATAAGGTGAGGTCCTTGGTTGAATTACACATTGCTCCAATAGTTGTTTCAATTGTTTATTCACTTCATTAACTTCCAAGATGGACTATTTGTATAGCGTGATGCTCGATAATTGGGAGTCAACCAACAATTTCATCTCGTGCTCCACTTCCCTCTTAGTTAGTAACTCTTCAATATCTTGGAACACTTCTTTATATGCTTGCAAAATCTCCACTAAATTGTGTTTCTACTCTTAATTACATCCCTCCAAATATACTTCATTTTTATTGATTCATATCCATGTTGATTATGTAATACCCCAGTTTTGATCCTAAAACTAGTGATGTTAATGATGAATAGATAAAATACAAATAGGGTAATATGTAAAATTTTGCATGGAATAATAGTAAAAAATACAACATAGATTGCATAAGGAGAAGGACAAAATAATGGGAGGCTATGTTTCCACAAGAAGGGAAATAAAGGGGGCTTAGGGGATAATAGAAAAATAATATTATTTTGTTACTTCCCTATGTTCTTTAAACTTAGCCTTATTAAATTTTTCTTTATGGCTGCCCTAATTCCTTTTAACCTTGGATTTTTTGGTGAAGAGAGAGATGTGTACTTCTTATGAAGGCACTTCCTCTCTCCCATGCATGCAAATATAATCTATGATTTTTGGTCATGCAGGGGGGGATTGGTGTTCATTATTCTGGGAAGATTTTTCTTGTTGAGTTTAATATGATTTATGAATGTTATAATAGAATTATGGAAACATATTCTATGAAAATATGTGGAATTATGACTATGTAAGGGAATTGTTGTTATTGAGAAAATTTGATTATAATTGATAATCCCTAGAATCCCAACAGAGGGATTTCTTGGCCAGTCTATGCTAGAGCCCTAGAGGGAAGGGGGGTAGCCTAAGGAACTACATAGGAGAGAAGGGGATCACATTCCTTGGGTTGTACAGGTTGAGGGGAAAGAGGGATAGTGGATTTGGATAGATGTAAGAGTTAACAGACTGTAAATTTTGGAAATTAGGCTATGTGAAGAGAGCTAGAGCTAGCCATAGGTAATTTGGTCCTTGTGGATTCATAGCCTCAGCTTAGAGGCGGCCTCTATTGCAGATAAATTAAGTGTAATAGAGATCCTATGGTTGGGTGGAACATCCTTCTTTTGCAATTAGTCAGTGGTTAATTTCTATAAAGATAAGTGTTTATGATTTATCTATGAATATGTTGAGTTAATGTTGTTTATATCATGAATTGAATTAGAATTTAGTTTTTTCAATTCTCTTTTCATGTTAAATCTTACATATGTAAACTATAGTTTCATTGTGCATTGAATGATTTAATTATGTTTTCATAATTCTACATTGTTATGTCTGCATGTTCTAACACACCCAAGCCCCTAAGTATCCTTTTAAGGGATGGGGCATTAAATTTTCACTTTCCTCGACTATCTCAAAATATTTTCCTGATCATGCTATCATATTTTTCTCATTGAGAGCTTTCCAACAACTATAACCATTCTCAGTTTCGAGCTCAGGATCAAAAGTTATAGCCTCTTAGATTTTTTGGTCCTTCATTGGTCAACAACTGACTCTTTAACATGTGGCATCCATGTGGCCACTTATTACTTGTTCCATCTGATGTGGAAGTGAAATTTTAGATTCATGGGGTCTATCCTTTGTTCCACATTTCATCATCATCAGAAATTCTTATCCCATAGTCCACTCCCACTAGAGAAATTTCGATGACGATACACCAAGGAGTACCTCCCCCAAATCCTGCGGCTCTTAGCTCTTGATCTCTATGGTTCAGATCACATCGGCAATGTCAATTGATGCAGAGGTTAATTCCTATATCCCAAGGTTTACACAGTGTGTAGATGTAACTCGCAAATCTACAGTGGAGGTTTCACCTCATCCCTCTGACGATCAATGGTTGGCATTATCCCTGACTCCCATCATCGTCAGTTATTTCTATGGCATTGTCGACACTTATTGGTTGAACATGACCTTACCAATATCCCCCATTTCCTATGACGAAGCATTTGGATCCACTGATCCAGATCTCCTTGTCAAATATACGATGAGATCAATGATTACCATTGTCTTTCCTCTCTGGACTCTCATCAACCAACCAACAGCTGAGACATGTCATCCTAGGGACACTCTAGTTTCCTTGCTAGCATTCCATGTCATTCACGATGACATCATCCTCATTCTTATTTTTAACAAGTCTCATGGAGATCAATGGTGGATATCCCCTCACCCAATGGCAGATCAACGGATCTCAACGTGTCGTCGATGTCGATGTCATTGTCATTCGATCCTTCTCCCAGTTCACCCACCTTTTACCTCTAATGATGATATGTTAGATATCTACAACCCATATTTCCCAAGGATGAACCCCAACAAATCCAATTGCCATAATTGAAACAAATCTCCAAAGGACCTCTTCGCCCAATGGGACCTACCCTCATCACATTAGTCAATCCTTAGGTGACACTTGCCACCACCTTGGACACATGGAGTACCTTTTTGATAAGCCACGTCATCAGGTCATCTCCATATCCTCTCATATGTTAAGTGAAATATACAATATATCAATGTCCATCATCCTATCTCACCGGTCAATGGTCTGGATTATCTCTTTAGAGTCCTACTCTAATATCTTTAGATTTCTACTCTGAGCTCTTCAAAGTTGTACTCCAAACCCTTCAGAGTCAAATCTGAAAAGTTCAACTACTGAAAGGTTTTCCACCTGACATGTGGCACAATATCTATTGGACGTGTGGCACCATTTACACCTAACACATGTCATTCATCTTCACATGGATTCTTGCATGTAGGTGCCAAGTCATCATGACACATGGCACAATAATTACTTAATATGGGGCACGCTATTTACTTGACACATGGCACCATCCACATCACCCTCTTAATATTTTGGTAGGAGATCAATGTTCTAGATCTCTTTTCAAAGTTCCTCCAACCAAGGTAGATCAACAGTCTAGATCTCCTTTTGGAGTTCCTCCGTTCATGGTAGATCAATGGTCCATATCTCCTTTCAGAGTTCATCCATTCATGGCAGATCAACGATCCATATCTTCCTTCAGAGTGAATCCCCTCTGAGACTTCAATTAACTATGAACAATGTCCTACAATGGACGAATAGGATCATTTATATCACCAGATCGATGGTCGAGATTTAATCCTTCCCCTACCTCGACCAAGGGTCCAAATATAACTGTCGCACCCAATCGATGGCCATGATCCTCCGAATAAAAACAATATTTTTCCTCCAGATTATCAGTTTATTTTTAGGACTTATTCAAATTCATGAAGGTTTCTCTTAGACTTTCTCAATATTTGAAGAGTTTTCCAGAGCTCCCACCTTGGCCCAAGTGCACCATTTCCTATGTAGGGTGCCTCCGTTACATCTTATCCTGAAAGATTTATTTACTTCAGGGATCCTATGACTACGTTACATAGATGCATACATTTTCATAAATAGAGAAGGTCACCAAAGCATGTACAATAAGTAGGGTCATGGGTTCATCCCTCGAATTACACATAATAGGGATTTGATTTATTTACATACTCAATGAATATTGTAAAGTTGTACCCTTCCATATTCACCCATTTTAAAATATTATTACAGGAAAATACTCACAGTTGTTTTACTAAGACATAGACTATCTGTATTCAAGGACACCCAACTCTCCAAGCAGAGATATTTCATTAAAATACAAGATTATCTCTAGAAATACATAGTAAATTCACAATCAATTACTCATGTCCAAAACTCACCATGCAAATCATTCAACTATATACATACCCAATTCGATGCACATAGATAACTAAATTACTTATCTATAATTTGGGATATTTTGGCAACTACTGAAGGGTGTGTCTCTCTCCACCCAACCATAGGAAAATATGCACAATTCACTGCTATAGCCAACCATCCCTGATCCAGGACATGATTCTAGGAGAGGATAACTAGTTTTTCAACAAGTTTTCAGGAAGTATCTATCACTTCTACACTTCTCTTTTCCTCGAACTAGACAACACTCCTTCTCTATGCTCCAATGTTCATTTTTTTCCCTTCTCACCCGTCTGTCTATCTTTGCTTTCCCCCCTTCCTGTTTTCCTTTATCCCTCATTTTCTTGTGTCTTTTGCCAGAACTTGGGGTAGCATCAGAAACTTTCCTATGAGGCTATGCCTATCCCCCTCATTGATTTTTTAGGGGACTCCTCAACCACCAACTTGATTGGTAATAAAAATTATGGGAAGAGGACGGTCCAAGGTCTCCGCTCCTTTTAATTTTTCACAGAGTATTATCTTGGTGGGTTCATTTCAACCAGTGAGGGTCTCCCTCTTTCACCATTTCTTCTCATGACATCATAACTCATGAAGGAAACCCCTTCAGTAGTTTCTCAACATTTCCATGTTTCATTAATAACCGAATATGCACATTACAAAATTAATCAAAGGTCCATTGTCTTTCAATGGTCACATAACATTCATGTCTATAGTTTTGTTCATGATAATAGTTATATTTACATAATGGGGGGAACATGGGTGTTAAAATCCCCTCCCCCTTAATGGAACATCACCCTCAATGTTCTATCTGCCACGAAAATTCTATTTACAACAATGAACAAAAATGGGTATGCCTATTTCATGGCATCCTCCAGTTCCCATGTAGCTTCATCAGGACCAAAGTTTTTCCACTGCACCTTGACCTGTGTAGTGGTTATATTCCTGAGATGGGTCTCTTTCTTGTCTAGGATGAACTAAGGTTCTAGTAGGAATTCTCCCTTATGTGAGAAGAATCATGTACATATATTTTTAATAATGAAACATGGAAAATATTATGTGCTCTCACTGTGGGAGGTAAAGATAATATATAAGCTACAAGTCCCACTCTATCAAGAATTCCAAAAGGTCCACAAAACCAAGGTGCCATCTTGGCACATGTTCCCATTCTCAAGGAAAATCTTTTGGTTCTAGTTCAGAGATACGCATGGTCCCCTACTTTGAACTCCTTATGAGTCCTCTTGTTGTCTATATATCTCTTATTCATGTCCTGGGCCATTTTTAGATTTTTCTTTATTTGATATACTTATTATTCCAACTCATTTATCATATCTTTCCCAAGTGTAATTATGTCCACTAGGTTATCCCAACTTATTGGAATTTTTCATTGTCTACCATAGGGAGCTTCGAAAGTACTCACTTTCATGGATTCCTAATAGCCATTGTTGTAGGAAAATTATACCAGTGGTAGGTATTATTCCCATTTATTGGGATGATGCATCACATGCATCCTTAACATGTATTCCAATACTCAGTTTACCCTCTTTGTCTTCCCATAAGTTTGAGGGTGATAGGTTGTACTAAATAACAATTTAGTTCCAAAACCAGCAAACAGAGATTTCCAAAATTATAAGGTGAATTTTGTATCTCTATCAGATATGATTTTCCTAGGAATCCTATGTAGCCTAAATATTTCTTTCATGAAAATATTGGAAATATATGTTTCCTTGCAAGTGGAATTTATTGGGATTAAGTGAGAATCCTTGCTCAAATTATCCACAACTACCATAATGGCATCATTTGTTTTGGTTGAATTAGGTAATCCTATGATAAAATCCATGGATATGGTTTTCCATTTCCATTTTTGAATAGGTAGGGGTTGAATCATCCATGTTGAATGCTTATGTTCCACCTTAACTTGTCGGCATTCTAAACATTAACTAGGCAATCAGCTATGTCATTATTCATTCTTGGCCAATAAAACAGTTTCTTAGTTCCTGTGATCATTTTTTGATAGCCAGGATGACCAATATATGGTCTTTTGTGTAGTTCATCCATGATGAACCTCTTCAATTCATCACAATTTGGGATATACAACCGACCTTTCTAGGTCAATAGTTCATCATCCAACAGTTTATAACCTTCATACTTCATCCCTATAGGCTCTTTCTCTACATGTGCCTTTACAGTTTTGAAAAACTCATTTGTTTCTTGTGCACCTTTAACCCTTTATTTGATGTCTGAGTCACGGGTGCTTATAGTTTCTAATTAAATCACTTTCATTCTTCTACTGAGGGCATCAGCCACTCTATTTTTCTCACCCTTGATGTATTTCATTTCAAAATCAAATTCACTAAGGAGATCCATCCATCTGGCTTGTCTAGAATTTAGTTTGGGTTGGTCAAACAAATACCTCAGTCCATTATGGTCTGACATGAGCACAAATTTTCTACCTAGGAGTTAATGTCTCTAGATTTTTAAGGCATGCACTATGGTAGCTAACTCTAATTCATGGGTCACATATTTCATTTCATGTTTATTCAATTTCATGGATTCATAACAGATTACATGCTATGCTTTCATGAGAACTCCTTCAAGTCCTTCTCTGTAGGCATATGTGCACACAAGGAATTCCTTGTATGTGTCTGTAATCTTCAGCATAGGCATTGGTCAATAAATGTTTTAGCTGTTGAAAACTCTCTAAATTTGACTTCCTTTTTCTGAAGGAAGGTGATTGGATAATTGATATCAGAAAACCCCTTTATGAGCCTTCTATAGTACCATTATATCCACATAAAGGATCTGATATCAGTTACATCTTTTGGTGTAGGACAATCCATAATGGCTTTGATCTTGTCATGATCAACTACCAATCCTTCCTCAGTGATGACATGGCCTAAGTAATACTCTTGTTTTGTAAAAAGTTCACATTTGATAAACTTTGCATAGAGCATGTGCTCTCTCAGCACTTGAAGCACTAACTTTAGGTGTTCTTCATGCTCTTCTCTTATCTTAGAATAGATTAGGATATCATCAATGAAAAATAACTATCCAAAAACTTGTTGAGCACACTATTCATCAAGCACATGAAGGTGGTTGGTGCATTAGTAATCCCAAATGACACCACCACAAATTAATAGTTCCCATACCTTGTCCTAAAGGTTGTTTTATGGAATAAATATATGAAGATCAGTGATTTTGTTGGTGAAACTATCCTATATGGATAGTGCTTGTCATTCCATTTCTGGTGGTATGTGGAATGTCACATAACTCCTCACAGTTTGAGAGTTATGGCCCTATGAAGTTGAAGGACCCCCATATGATGGTTTGAAGCCCCATAAGGTCAAAGAAGTCAAAGTGCCTTAAAAGAATAAATCATTATTTAAATGATAAACTAAAGTGACTAAGTCAAGAAGATTATTTAAATGATTAAGTGAGGTGAAAAAATCAAGAAGGAATATTTAAATGATAAAGTAATGGAAAACTTTCTATTTATGGAAAGTGGTTAACCCTAAGATAAGGAAAATAGGTTAAGTGACCTATAAATGGGTTAAGTGACCTAGAGGATCAAAGTATAAATAAGATAGCAATGGTCTCTTGAAAAATGTCTTTTGTGTGGATCAATGGAGAGCTTCTTGTGAGATTATCTTTTTGGATTATTGATGGAGAGCTTCTTGTGAGAGCTTCTTGTGAGAGCATATTTGGTGTGGATCTACTAAGAATGATTGAAGATCTATTCTGAGAAAGAGAGCGTCAGGAGGATCTCATGGACGCATCAAAGTTTCGGCAATATCGAAGATCTTGACGGCAAAAGTCTTGGATCTTCAGAAACCCTAGTTTCTAATGTGTATGCAAGTTGTAATGGGCCAGGGCACGTACATACATGAGCTATATGAGGACAGGGCACCTATAGTGGATAAAATCATGGAGATTTGTGTTTGAGCTGATGATTGGATATTGAATACTGAAGCAGGTTCCAGATCTACATTCTATGGGATCAGATCTATCACTGAGACACTGGTATGGTTACATTATTGTCTTGATGGATAGTATTGTTTGTTTTGTTGTGAATTCTTAGGGAATTCTTGGTATGGTTGTTGTGATGTAGTTTATGCTGGTTGATGGAGTGAGCAGTAATCTTGTGGTTCAGTTGTGTTATGATTTATATGGTATATTGGTTTCCTATACATTATTGAGTTAGTATTCATATTGATTGATTGTGGAGCATGACTAAGCTATTGGAGAGCTTGGATGTGTTGTGGTCAGTTTGGACACTGGAAGATAGAAGAAAATTTTCTTGCAGGTTGCAGAGGATCTGAGTGTGATCAGAAAATCAAAACCCTAGTTGCTCAAAAGTATGTGCATGTTGAATTGTAGATTGGTTGCATACATACACGAGATGTAGTGAGTCAGAGCGCGTACACACATGGGATGCACTACTGACAAGTCGTGTACGTATTGCAGATTGATATATGTTGAGGATTGTTTCCTCATCTCAGTTGGTGTTGAGGGTGTAAGCTTAGTCTTTCATTATAGAGTTGGTGCTCTTGTAGAGTTGTACTATATTCAGTGGTTGCTGAAAAACCCCAAGGATTGTAGTCCTTAATAAAAATAAAATTGTTCATACATCTTGTGTTCTTTGTGTTCCTTGTGGTGATGACTTATTGATGATCTATGTTGCTGATATATGCTACTGATATATGTTCACATCTAACTGGTTATAAATGACAGAAATGAGTAATGAGTAAAAGTTGAATGTCAACTAATGAGTTTTGTGTAAGAGGGAAGTTTTTGTAAAAAGATCCCCACACTCATTCACCCCTCACTCTAAGTGTGGTATGTGTGTCCAACAATTTGTATCAGAGTGGGCCTTCACTACAATCCTTAACAAGCTTGAAGGAGATCCATAGACACACAAATGGATGATGAAGTTCCAATCCTTGATGAGGAAAACCATTCTACTAGGAGAATAGAAATGAGATTACATTTGAAGACAATGGGGGAAGTGATTTGGAAGGCAGCCATTGGTGGATCAGTTCCTTTGAAGAACAAGTCAAATTTTGCAGCTCAAAGGGAAGGAAGGAAGAATGATGCATTGGCTCTCAAGACCATTCTCAGTGGACTCTCAAGCCCTATCAAAGAGAGCATAGGAAAATGCACTTCCTCCAAGGATCTATGGCTAAAGCTAGAGGAGACATATCAAAACAAGAAATAAGATGTTGAAGACCACTCCATCAATATCATTAAAGGTAAATAATCTCCAAAAACTCTTGAATGCGTTATTTCTAAATGTGATCTTGAAAACATTTCAAATGAAGACAAAGAATCAAGTGATGATGTTAGCAAAAATGAAGATCTTGAAGACATTTCAAATGAAGGAAAAAATTCATGTGATAATGTTGGCAAAAAGGAAGATCTTGAAGATAATTCAAATAAAGGTAAAGAATCCTCAAAGACCCTTGATTGCAATGATTCAAAATGTGATGAAGTTGAATTTTTCTCAAGTGAAGAAGAAGATCTAGAAACAGTTTGTGTAAAGTTTGATGGTAGTTATCCCATGGAAAGAATAGAAAAAAATCTATTAGAACTTCAAAAGGAATTTGAAGAGGGTTTATATAGATATATTAGTGATCATTTTTATACACACTATAACTATCTTTTGGATAACACTAAGAAGTTTCTTAGGAGGAATCAAAGGCACATCTTGAAGTTAAAGGAAATGCTCAAAGAACAAGAAGAGAGAAATAAGACTCAATTAGAAGAAAAGGAAGAAGAGATCACAAGACTAAAGAATGCAAAAGAAGATATGAATGTAGATGATGAGATTAGTAAAAGTTTTGAAACTATTGTCCATCTCAAGACCCAAATTGAAGAATTCAAAAGGATAGAGGAACTATTTAAGAATCAAATAAATGAAAAGGAAGAGTCATGTTGTAAGTTAGGAGCTGAAATTGTTGATCTTAGAAAGAAAGTGGAGAAGTCAAATAAATTCTTGAATAGCTCACTAATCTTGGATGAGATCTTGGAAAGTCAAAGACCACCATATGATAAATTAGGTCTTGGATACAAAAAGGAAGCTACACATGCTGAAGAAAGCACCTCAAAGAAGCATGAGGTAAGTCCATCAAGGAAGGAAGACAATGTTGCAAAACAACCATCTACACAAGGCAAAGAAAATTTCAAAAAAACAAAGCAAAGAAGACATCAAGAAGTTATTCTTGGGACACTAAAGAAAAGGTATGAAAGTATTTTTTATGGGCATTGTTTTTCATGTAATGGATATGGTCACAAATATTTTGAATGTAGATCTTATGAAAGGAGATATAATGGAAGATTTTATAACACCATGAGGTGTTGGATATGTGATCAAGTAAGACACATTGTTGTTAATTGTAACACCATTATATGCTACAGTTGTAGTGGATTTGACCACAAATCCCAAGAGTGTTGGAACACAAGAAGAAATGAGGACTTCAAATAGCATGGCTAGAAGAAGGTATGAAGCAATAAAGAGAGACATATTTGAAAATATGGATGCTCAGAGCTCAAGTTCTGAGGATCAGGGACATCTATAGAAGTGGGTGAAGAAGACAAAGAAGCCAGAATGGAATGAAATATTGAAGGGAAGTTCAAATGTACATATTCATCTACTGAGGAATATGCAGGTGACAGTGGTATCATTCATGTACATATGCGGGCTGACCTTGAATAGGTCACGTACATACGCACTCTGTTGTGCACCAGGTCGCGTATATGTGGAAAAGCCTTGGGAAAATGGTAATGCACATGGGTTGTAGCTTATTGTAATGATAATTTTGTGATGCAGGGGCTGACATAGTTTGTTGCATGTTCTGATATTGTTTGTTGTAGGTTTTCATGATTCTATATTGGATTCTGTAATGTGATGATAAAAATTAATGAAAGGATAAGCTTGGATGCATGGCACTAACCCATGAGTATGGATTGATGCATTTTTTGTTGAAGAACAATGTTAGTTATTGCAGTGAAATTATGGCACCTTGGTCATGTGATACAACTTGATAATGCTAGCTAGAGATGGCATTGATCTATTGGAGCATACTACTAGTACATGTATTGTTGGATTCTTAGTATTTGTTGTAGTGCATGGAGTTTTGAGGCTAATCTGTTCAGGTACATGGTTGGTACTTATTTGAGTATCATTGACATATATTATGATGTGTTATTAGGGGCATACTTGTTTGATATCTTGATGCATGCATTTGGCATATGAATGTGATACATATTGGGATGTGTAGTTGGTGAGTTGATGAAGTGATCATGTTGATGCATGATTGGTACATTGGTAGATGCACCTACTAGCAGTTTGATTGACACATGTTTTATGGAGGATTTGACATACAAATATGGGATTCATCATTTTGTGATATTGATGCATGGCGATGTTTGGTACACTCATATATGGAATATGCTTGATTGGTATTACTTTATTAGCACAACAATTGGTACTTTTTTGATACATGGAGACATATCATGAGTGATATAACACTTGGTTGGCTTATTGGTAGATGCACATGTTTGGCATATTGGTGGATGCACATAGTTGGCATATTAGTGGATGCACATGGTTGTCATATTGGTAGATGCACATGTTGACATGTTGATAGAGGCATATGGTTGATACATTCCATGGATGATATATTTTGGCACATTTTATGATGTTGATGTACATGGTTGATGTACATGGGTGTTGTGCATTATGGGCACATTTTGGTACATGATGTACTTGGTTGATATATTGTTCATGATTCTCTATTTTATTGTTGACATATTTTTTGTTTCATGATGTATGGTATGACACAAGTTTGATGCATAAACAGGTCCAAGGATCATCATAGAGAGACTGGTTGATCTGTGATCCGGTTGAAGATAGGGGGAGTCATTCTTCTTCCCATGATTCTAGGAGGAGATATTTATCAAATGCATACCTAGAAAAGAGCCCTTTATTTGAATAAAGAGCACAGAGTCATAATTCCAAGGGGAGCAATGGTCACAAGGGGAGTATGAGAGATGTATCTTCAGCATTACATTAGAGTGATATCCCTTTTTCAAAAGGGGAGAGATTATTCAGAGGAATATCAAAGGAATTTAGACAGGGGGAGCAGCCCCAAGGAGAGAAGACCCTTTTCCATTGATGTCAAAGGGGGAGAGATAGTCACATTGATGTGATTGATGTTTAATGGGGAGAGATAGTCATAAATGATGGGGAAAGATAGTCATATTGATATGATTGATGACTATAGATGTAGAGCATGCATTCTCTACATGTTTACATCAATGATTGGTGTTTACATCAATTTTGGTATCGCCATCAATGCTAATGGGGGAGATTGTTGGATCATGTTGTCATTGATGCCAATGGTTTGATTGATTGATGTCAATGGATTTATTGATAGGCTTGATTGATTGATGATTGATGAACAATGTATATGTATTGTCCTTGATGAGAATGATAGATGTCAATTGGAAACCAATCAATTGAAGATGTTATCATTGATATGATGCATAGATGAAGATGGATCAATGAGTTGTCATTGATACATGATGAATATAGATTCTTTGATATATGATGCATAGTTTGTTTGATGTAAAGATGACTCATTATTTTCTTGTCATGACAAATGGATGAACTCCAAAGTGGTCCCCTTATGGTGAAATCTCTCACGGGAAGACGCTTTGCAGTTGAGTAATGGTTGAGAGAACCCATGCTTGTATGTGGAATAAAGAGATGAAGATCAGTGATTTTGTTGGTGAAACTATCCTAGATGGAGAGTGCTTGTCATGCATTTCTGGTGGTATGTGGAATGTCACATAACTCCTCATGGTTTGAGAGTTATGGCCCTACGAAGTTGAAGGACCCCCATATAATGGCTTGAAGCCCCATAAGGTCAAAGAAGTCAAAGTGCCTTAAAAGAAGAAATCATTATTTAAATGATAAAGTAAAGTGACTGAGTCAAGAAGATTATTTAAATGATTAAGTGAGGTGACAAAATCAAGAAGGAATATTTAAATGATAAAGTAATGGAGAACTTTCTATTTATGGAAAGTGGCTAACCCTAAGATAAGAAAAATAGGTTAAGTGACCTAGAAATGGGTTAAGTGACCTAGAGGATGAAATTATAAATAAGATAGCAATGGTCTCTTGAAAAATATCTTTTTTGTGGATCAATGGAGAGCTTCATGTGAGAGATTCTTGTGAGATTATCTTTTTGGAGTATTGATGGAGAGATTCTTGTGAGAGCATATTTGGTGTGGATCTCTTGAGCATGATTGAAGATCTATTCTGAGAAAGAGAGCGTGAGGAGGATCTCGTGGACAAATCAAAGTTTCAGCAATATCGGATGTCTTGACGGCAAAAGGCACATACAGTGGATACAATCATGGAGATTTATGTTTGAGCTGATGACTGGTTGTTGAAGATTGAAGCAGGTTCCATATCTGCATTCTATGGGCTCAGATTTGTCACTGAGACACTAGTATGGTTACATTATTGTCTTGATGGATAGTATTTCTTGTTGTGTTGTGAATTCTTAGGGCATTGTTGGTATGCTTGTTGTGATGTGGTTTATGTTGGTTGATGGAGTGATAAGTACTCTTGTGGTTTAGTTGTGATATGATTGCTATGGTATACTAGTTTCTTATACATTATTGAGTTAGCATTCATATTTATTGATTGTGGGGCATGAGTAAGCTATTGGAGAGCTTGGATGTGTTGTGGTCAGTTTGGACAGTGGAAGACAGAATAAATTTTGCTTGCAGGTTACAGAGGATCTGAGTGTGTGATGAGCAAAGAAAAACCCTAGTTTCTCAAAAGTATACACATGTTTCATTGTAGACTGGTTGCGGACATACATGGGCTGTAGTGAGCTAGAGCGCATACACATGCGAGCTGCATTGCTGACAAGTCTCGTACCTATTGCAGATTCATATCTGTTGAGGATTGTTTCCTAATCTCATTTGGTGTTGAGGTGTAAGATGAGTCTTGCATTATATATTTGGTGCTCTTGTAGAGTTGTACTCTATTCAGTTGTTGCTGAAAAACCCCAAGGATTGTAGTCTGTAATAAAAAGAAATTTGTACATACATCTTGTGTTCTTTGTGTTCCTTGTGGTGATGACTTATTGATGATCTATGTTGTTGATATATGTTGTTGATATATGTTCACATCTAAATGGTTATAAATGAAAACAATGAGTAATGAGTAAAAGTTGAATGTTAACTAATGAGTTTTGTGTAAGAGGGAAGTTTTTGTAAAAAAGAGCCCCACACTCATTCAACCCCCCCCTCTAAGTATGGTAGGTGTGTCCAACATTACCTTCCTCTTTGTTTTAGTGGTCAACTGCACCAACCATGGTTTTGCATGTTTCACTGGCTATAATTTACATTTATCAATAGTTTAAAGGGAAATATAACTCAAATTAGTACCAGGGTCAGTTAGAATAGAAACAATATGGTTGGTAATCATACCTTCCATTTCCAACATTGAGGCTTGGTGGTCTACTTGTCTATTATCCAAGGTTTCATGAATATATGATATGTTCATGGCCACATCATTAACTTTGGTAGCCTCCTAAACATTGTAGACTCTCCTATTGTCTAGTTGTCTATAAGTCCAGACCCTTAGTAGATGTTCTTCGCCACATCCCCATCATTTCAATGGTTCTCTCTTTGTAGTATCAGTCCTTCCCATGGCTGATCCAAAGGTTTTATTCCCACTATGATATGGAAATTTTTGTTGATTCACACTCTTAGTGGGAAATCTCATCTTAGAATTATTACCATAATTATTAAATTTCGAGGGTTTAACTCCCTTCTTCTTGAATCCTAGTTTACCTTTCTTCTTCTAGTCCTTGGGATATTTTGCCTTGTGGTTGAATTGTTCATATCAGTACCTAGCCTTCCGAATGATATCTTCTAAGGTCTTAGTTTCATCAAACTCAATTATGTTCTAGAATGATTGAGGAAACCCACTAAGGAACCATTGCATATTCATCTTTTCCTCCTTTATATAGGGCACATACCTCAGTAGCTCCAAAAACTTGTTAATATATTCATGTATGGTGAGCTATACTAGTTTGAGTTCATAGAAAGGTACATCTTCTTGAATTATCTTTCAAATTTTCCCCAAGATAGCTCCTTCTCACAGATTCCCTTCACATTTCTAAGGTCCTCCCACCAGAAAACGACCTTTCCATTCAAGTTAAATATGGTTATTCAGGCTTGCATGTTTTCAGAATAGTCATAAACTCTAAAGTACTTCTTCAGACCAAGTATCCAAGCTTCTTCTTCTTCCCTCTTTTTGATTTCCCCATCAAAAGTGGGTGGCTTGGCTTTCTTAAATTCTTCAGGGTCACTACCCTTGGAGTGCTTCCTCCTCTTTCTTTTCTTCTGAGGATGTGAACTAATATCACTGTTGGACCATTCCTTGGATATTTCTGCTCCTTCACTAGAGTATTCTTCACATGAGTCTTTGGCTTTAGCATGCATCTTGGCTCCATGTTGGAAATTCTTGGGAGCGCTTCTTCTTGTAGTGTTTCTTTCAGGACCATGCCTTTGTATCTCAAGTAGACTCTGGGTTTTCTTAGGCTGACATTTTTCCACATTACTGACTACTGGCCTATATTGCAGCAACCTCTGTATATTTGAGAGGCTTTGCAACAATACTGCATTTCTTTCAGTTTGATTTTCTTGTTCTTTCATAAGCCTCTCGTTATTGGACTTAAAGATTTGTAGCTCTTCCATGAGACTTCTTATGGTTTCATCTAAGTATGGAGGGGTTTCTACCACTCTCCTTTAATCAATCTCTTCTTCTCTATTATGGGATCCTTCTCCCATTTCACAATAGGTCACTATCCTTTATGCTTATGGATCTTCCTATAAATCCATTGATTGGTTAAGTGTTGATAATCAACATTTTTTTTAGTTACTTATCCATTAGATCATGGATAGTGTATAAAATAAAATTCTATAATATGAAGTCAATGTTATTATTTAGCATATAACCACAGCCTACAATTCATACTTAAAAATGTAAAAACAAAATGATGTCTCATCCCTCTTTTCAATAATAAAGTTTAAATAAGCTCTCACAAATAGTGATGTAGGAGCATCACTAGTCTTGAGCTTTAACTATTATTTGTTTACCCAGTGAATAATTCATTGAATTCAAAATGCTAGGTAAAATAGTGACTCAAGGACCGTTATATTAAAATTTTGATCAAGATCCATCATTGGATCATGGTATTCCTAATAAAATTGCTAGCAAGGTGAGATATAATCATGATCATTGATCATGATCGAATCAGCGATCCACATCGTTGTGCATCATGGAAATAATTGTGGATCATATGTAAGTATCGACAGTTCAGATCAAAGGTGCACACTTAAGTTACATGGGAGTTAACATAGAGTTACCTTGTGTTGGTGGTATCATAAAACCCACTAAGGGACAAGTGGTGGTCACTAAAGTCACAGCGACACTCTTGAGGGTGGTTTCATTTTTACCTCCTAACCTCCCTCTATAATATAGAGAAATACCACTTGGTGAAAAGTGGTGAAGATCTCAAAGGAATAAGCACTTGGTTATAGGTCTTGGTTTTATGGGAAAGAGATTAGTTCCCTACCTATAGTATTGGGATTGTTGGCCTACGCATAGGCGAGAATGGGTTGCTTGAGAAATTTGGCATAATTCAAGAAAATTTCGGTCCACCGATTACAGGGGTTAATAGACTCTTATTATTATGGTAAGGTAGCATTCCTTTCCCCTTAAAAGTTTTCTAAGAAGTTTATTCGACTCTTTCATGAGCCCAAGTAGGCCAAGTGTTGTTTCTTGCTCTGATACCACACTGTAACACACCAAACCCCCTAAGTATCCTTTTAATGGATGGGGCATTAAAACAATTTATTTCTTAAACTATCTCAAAAAAAATTCTTGATCATGTTATCATCTTATTCTTGTCGAGATCTTTCCAACGACTATAACCATGCTCAATTCCGATCTCATGATCAAAATTTATAGCCTCTCTGATTGTCTAGGCCTTCATTTGTCAATGGTCGGCTCTTTACAACATGGACACTTATTAATCGTGCCATCCAACATGGTAGTGGCATGTTAGATTCATAAGGTCGATCCTTTGGTGCATCTGTAACACCCTGTTTCCCCCAGTTTGTAAAAATAACTGTACTGGCCAAGAACTGTGGCAAACTCAAAAATGTGAATGTGTGATGTGAATGGACCTTGTGAAAAAGGTCGATGAATGTGAATAATATTATGAATATATATTATTCACATATTCATAATTTGAATAATATTCATAATATTATTCACATTCATCGACCTTTTTCACAAGGTCCATTCACATCACACATTCACATTTTTGAGTTTGCCACAGTTCTTGGCCAGTATAGTTATTTTTACAAACTGGGGGAAATAGGGTGTTACAGGTGCACCAAAGGATCGACCCTATGAATCTAACATGCCACTACCATGTTGGATGGCACGATTAATAAGTGTCCATGTGGTAAAGAACCGACCATTGAAAAATGAAGGCCTAGACAATCAAAGAGGCTATAAATTTTGATCCTGAGATTGGAACTGAGCATGATTGCAGGACTGTTGAGAGGGGATATGCTGAAAAAGAGACCATGATGGTTGAAGAAAGGTGGTGGAAGGCACCTGGAAAGGTGGCGTTAATTTCCATTGCAACCAATACCATATTTGGACTTCACTGGCCCGGAGAACCAAGAGCGGCTCGCTGGCCCCGAATTAAATGACTCGCCAGGATTGGTAGGTAAATGGCTCCTCATGAGTAATGAGGGATGTGGGGGGGGGGGGGGGGGGGNGAAACACCCATCCATAGAGCCGTCAGGCTTGACCAGTGTGAGGGAAATCATGCCACATGTAACCTCGCAAGAGGAAAAAGGCATGAGGGACAAGCGGAAAGGGGGCAGACGCAAGGGAAGGAAGAGAAATCTGGAAAAATACAGAGCGAGTGATAGTAGAGAAGAAGGAGAGTAACCTTCATTCTCGGTCACTGGAAAAAAGAGACGCAGTCTCACAACATCATGGTCTCAGCTCGGGGGTGGCTAGTGGTAAATCCGTTGGGAGTCGTTGAGCCTATGGTTGGGTGGAAACGAGCACCCCTCTCAGCAGTTGCATCACTTCTGGTGTTTTTCTGATAAGTGTTTTTCATCTTGTATCTTGAAATGTATATTCTGACATTTATGCTCATAAGTTGTGAAATCATGAAGGGTTTCAGTATAAGACTGTCTGTGTGATGTTTGATCAGAAATGGTGGTTGCATGCTTTTGTTGGAAGGACCACGTATGGCTTACATTTATAGATAGATTTGTACATATATATATGCATATTGAATTAATTCAGACTTTGAGTCTGTTCTCGGGAAATCTATACCTTTATTCATCCCCAGGAATACCCAGAATAGATCTCTCCACAGAGATATCCTTCTTGGAAAACTTATCAAGAACCTGGAAAAGGATTTGAAGGCGCAAGTCTTAGTAACCCTATATGAGGAAGAATTATCCTCCTGAAATCCTAAAATATCCACGTAAGGATAGGTATCGATTGATGGACGAGATCCCGTCGGAAGATCTGCGGTCATTCACGACCGTTAGGTTGGAGGAAGAAACGAGGGCATTACATGCCTTAACCCCTTTCCTTTATCTTCGTGAGTGGCGAAGAAATCGGGACCATATATCCCCAAGGTTCATGAGAGTATCTAGACTGTTGGTTTTTCCACGTCTAGGGAGCAGTGGGAGAGTGCACAATGTGGGACCGATCTGAACCGTCAGATCTTAGTTAGAAAACCTGCCAGCCGTTGGATCTGTCAGGAGATGCATGAGGGTTAAGCCCTCGTGAATAGGGGTGAAAGTCCCGAGAAGGAGTTCATATCGAAATTTTGGCATTCAGGAATTCATGAGTCTGGAGGACGAGAGTCCGGGCACTCAACATCAGAAGTCCCGAAATAGCGAAAGGGGATTTGAGCCATCCATCTGTGGGAGGACGCATGTCGTAGAATCATCCATTTTAGAGATTCAGGCACCAGAAATCACAGAGGTGAGCGCCTAGCCCTTGCGAGCGATGAAGTCATGAAATAACTTGAGTCATCTGTTGGAGGGAGGACACATGTCGCGAAATTACCCATATCGGGGATTCGAACATCGGAAGTCCTAGAGGGAATTCTTTCGACTTCGCGGGTGGTGAAGTCATGAGAGAATCACAACCATCCATCTGAGAAGGACAAGTAGCACCTTGTCATGTGCGCAGACCTATAGGAATCAATGAGGTCAAGGAAATCTTTCACGGTTCCAGAGAAGAGAAGCTCGGGAGGGATAGTGCAATTTTGTGCATAGAGCCTTAGCTGCAAATATCACAGAAGAGAAGCAAAGGCCGAGACCTTTAATACTTAAGAAGTCTTCTAAGGAGAAGGAAGAGAATCGCATGCTCAAGGAGGAGCTATGATTTCTATTAGATTGGCTAGAGCGAAATAGATCCGGGTCGTCAAAAATGTACGTCCAAACGTGTGCAAAAGAGAGCAGAAACGGACGACAGAGAGACTTCGTAGAGAAGTGCCGAAATGTTGTGGTCCGTTGGATCGCACTGAGTTGCGATGGAGTTAAGCCATAGAAGCAACCATGGGAGAAGCTGTATGGATGGTGGAGATACTTTGCGATAGAAGTGGCGAACAGCCGATAGCCATTGGATCTTGCAGGGTTGCAAGGCGGTTAGGGCTGGGGCAGTCCCGAAGTGGTCCGAGTTCGGGATCTCACATCTCGAGGTTTTGCAAGAAGAGATCACAAGAGTTGGGTGCTTCAACTCATGAAGTCGTGAAGTGCGAAATCATGAGGAGAAAAACCTGAACCGTTGGATCCAGGAACAAGAGGACTGTTGGAACAGGGCCTTATCACGTGTATTGCGCATTCAGAGGTTCAGAGGTTGAGAGGACCTCTTCTCGACATCAGAAGTCCCGAAGTGTCGAGAACCGAGGCACAAGTGAGGAACACGTGGCATAACCACAAGGTGGGGCCCACGTGGTTGACAGGAGGACACGTGTTGCCTGGAGAAAGGAGTCAATGCTCTGTTGACTTCTCACGTCTCGGGGATTCGCGGAGTAAGAGCACGGGAGTTCAACCCTCTGACTCGCAAAGGTGCGAGTAGCGAGAGGTGCTAGTGTTTAGCCTAGCTAGTGGTCACGCATGGAAGGCATTGACAGAAAGGAGCTATACCCATTTTGTGATCTCGGGTATCACAAGATTGGGAAGGAATAGTCGGGAGTTTCGACTCGCGAACTCGCGAGATGGCGAATTGCGACAAGCGCCTTTGGGAATAGGCCTTGGTCATAGCGCTGTGGTCGCTTGGGAAAGGTGGAGCTCGCGCCTACTGTTGTTCGCATAGGGGAGCTACTAAAAAGGACCTATGGACCAAGGCATAACCTAGGGGTCTAATTGCTTATCGAAGCCTCTTCGGCAGTTCGGCATTCGAGGTTTACAGAGCCGAAAGTATCGACTCGCTTATAACACTGAGTCGTGAAATGTGAAAAGGCGCCTAGTTGTTTGATCTGTGATCAGTATCAACGATCACATGGAGGTGGAAAAAGGGGAGAACTAGCCTGTTCTAAGCCCCGTAGGATTTCGAGGATTCTGACCCTCGAGAATTCGGCGAAAAATCTATTACGCCGCAGTGGGGTTGTGACAAATTGGTATCAGAGCATGGTTACAACACTCGGCCTGCTTCGGCTCATGAACGAGTTGCACAGAAGCTCCATTTGGAACACTCCTAAAAAGAGTAATCCCCCTATCTTAACCTTCCTAATCAAAAGACGAAGTTAAGAATGAAAAACCCCTATTGTGTGTGTACATGTGAAAATATGAATTATGTACTGGCCATAAATAAATATAAATATTGACTAACAACCAACATTTTTCCTTTTTCACACAATTGGAAGATCAACCGCGGGAAATTATCAATGCATAGTATGGTGACTCACCAAGAAGTGGGAGAAGGCTCCCACAATAGAGATGAAGAGTCTGATGAAAGGAGGGCAACAGGGACCCCTCCAGGTCTAGCTGAGACTGTGAGGAGCCTCATGGTCGAATTACAAAGCTGTAAGGCCAACAATGAAAGAATGATGAAAGAACAAGAAAAGAAAACAGAAATTAATGCAGTTTTACTACAGAGTTTATCTGATCTACAAAGACAAATGCAGCATGAACCTAAAACTCAGAAACATGGTCATATCAGTGGTCACACTAAGAGGAGCACCACGAAAAAGGTCCACCCCAGAGGTAAAGGACAAGAATCATATGATTCCTCTGAGAAGGAAGCTGGTGATTCGGAGGGCTCTTCTAGCAGCAGAACCAGTTCCTATTCCTGAAAGAAACAGAAGAAGCAAAAGCCTTCCAAAGGTCGTAAATTCAAAGAATTCAGAAAAGCCAAACCACCCTCCTTCGATGGTGAAATAAAGAAGGGAGAGGAAGCAGAGGCCTGGCTACTTGGACTAAAGAAGTATTTCAGAGTCCGTGACTTTTCAAAAAATATGAAGGCCCTAGTGGCCACCTTCAACTTGAATGGAAAGGCTTCCATTTGGTGGGAAGACCTTAAGAATGTGAAAGGGGTTCGCAAAGAGGACCTGTCTTGAGAACGGTTTGAGAAATACTTCCGAAATAAGTATCTGTCAGAAAAATATTTCGACGAAAAGACTAAAGAGTTTTATGAACTCAAACTGGGACAACTCACTATAGAAGAATATGTCAACAGATTCCTTGATTTGTTGAGGTATGTACCCTATACTAAAGTGGAAAAGGCAAAGGTGCAATGCTTCATCAGTGGACTACCCAAGGACTACCGGAACATAATTGAATTTGATGAGCCAAAGACCCTAGAAGGCACTATTCGAAAGGCAATCTATTGTCATGAACAGTTTGGACATTGAGCAGAACCTCATGAAGGATGGAAACAGAGGAATAGTTCTAGATTTCAGAAAAGGGGAATTAAATCCCCAGGATTTAAGAACTATAAGAAGAACACAAGAATGAGCTTCCCAGCCCAAAGTATGCACCACCAGAATTTTTCCTCCTTGAGCGAAAATAAAACTTCTAGACCCATATCAGTGAAGACTGATAACCCAAAGAGAGAACCTTTGAAATGTTGGGGTTGCAGGGAAGAACATCTATTGAGAGACTGTCCACACTGACAACAGAATAGTCAGAGGATTTATAACATCCAAGAAGCTACTACCGTTAATGATGTGGCCAGGAGTGTTCCACAAATTTATGCAGCCTTGGATAATAACCAAGCCGACCACCAAGCTTCAGTAGTGGAAATAGAAGGTATGATTTCCAACCATCTAGTGTCTATTTTAATTGACCCTGGTTCAAATTTGAGTTATATAGCCTCTAAATCTGTTGACAAGTGTAAACTACAGCCACAAAAATATACCAAGCCATGGTTGGTACAGTTAGCCACTGGCACCAAAAGGAGGATAGCAGAGGTCATACCAGCCTACCAATTAATGTTAGGTGAATTCCCCACCCAAAAAACCCTTAACATATTACCTCTGGGATCATATGATCTGTTGATTGGTATGGACTAGCTAGCCGCCCATAAATCCAGATTGGACTGTTACCATAAAACCTTAGAATGTGTAAGTAAAGAAGGGAAAAAGATAACCCTTCAAGGGATCCAAAAACCTGTCTCAGTGAGACAAATATCATCTCTGCAAATGAGAAAGTATTGCCGAAAGGGATGTCCCCTATATGCAATACAGGTGTTGAAAACAATCGAAGGTGACAAACCAAGCCCTGACGATCACCCTATCCAGAGAGAATACAGAGATGTGTTTTCGAAAGAGGTACCAGGTTTACCTCCGAGAAGGGACATAGAATTCTTGATAGAACTTCCACCAGGAGCGGTGCCAGTGTCTAGGACACCCTATCGGATGAGCACACCCGAGTTAGTTGAACTCAAGATGCAATTAAAAGAAATGATGGATAAAGGCTATATTCAACCCAGCGTATCTCCATGGGGAGCACCATTCCTTTTCGTGAAAAAGAAGGACGATACCCTTAGATTGTGTATAGATTATAGGCAACTCAATAAGGTAACCATAAAGAACAAGTACCCCTTGCCCAGGATCGATGACCTATTCGATCAATTGGGGGGTGTGTCTATTTTCTCAAAGATCAATTTGAGGTCAGGATACCATCAAGTCCGAATCAAGGGTGAAGACATCCATAAAACTACCTTCCAAACGAGGTATGGTCACTATGAGTTTGTGGTGGTGCCATTTGGGTTGACCAATGCCCCTGCCACTTTTATGTGCTTGATGAACAACGTACTCAGCAAGTTCCTAGACAAATTTGTTCTTGTTTTTATTGACGATATATTAATTTACTCCAAGAACATAAAAGAGAATGAAGAGCATCTTAGACTTGTGCTGCAAGTGCTAAGAGAACATCAACTCTATGCCAAATTTAGAAAATGTGAATTCTTCCAGAAGAAAATACATTACTTAGGCCATGTTCTCTCTGGAGAAGGAGTAGTGGTAGACCTTGACAAAATCAGGTCTATCATGGAATGGCCTACCCCAAAGGATGTTTCAGACATCAAGTCCTTTATGGGATTAGCAGGATACTATAGGAGATTTATAAAAGGATTCTCCAAGATTGGTTGTCCAATCACTGCCCTCCAAAAGAAGGGGACAAAATTCTTGTGGACATAGAAATGTGAAGAAAGATTTCAAACCCTGAAACATCTACTGACCCATGCACCCGTGCTGAAGATCGCCAATCCTGAAGCCGCCTTCCTCGTGTGCACAGATGCCTGTAAGGAAGGGCTCGGAGGAGTCCTTATGCAGGAAGGAAGTGTGATCTGCTATGAATCTCGAAAATTGAATGAGCATGAAGTCAACTATGTGACCCATGATCTGGAGCTGGCTACCATAGTGCATGCCTTGAAAATGTGGAGGCATTACCTCCTGGGAAGAAAATTTGTACTTATGACAGATCACTGTGGATTGCGATACCAGTTTGAACCAAAGCTCAATGCTAGACATGCTAGGTGGATGGCCCTCCTTAGTGAGTTTGATTTCAAAATCAAACACTTTAAAGGAAAGGAAAATAGGGTGGTCGATGCCCTTAGAAGAAGTATGAAAACAATTCACCTAGCAGTAGTGAGCACCTGCGAGACATATGTCAAGGAAAGAATTAGAAATGCACAAGAAACAGATCCCTTCGTCCAGACCGTGACCATGTACCTATAGCAAGAACCCGCCAGAGTAAAATATGAAGGCTACCAGAAGACCGAAGGAGGTCTACTCACTTACAGAAGAAGATTTTATATTCCAGACTGTGATGACTTGAAGAGGTTCATTATGGATGAACTACATAAAAGACCCTACTCGGGTCATCCAGGATACCAGAAAATGATCACTGCCACCAGGAAACAATTTTATTGGCCTAGAATGAAGAAAGACATAGCCAAGTACTTAGCCAAATGCATAGAGTGCCAATAGGTTAAAGAAGAACACCAACACCCAGCAAGATTATTGCAACCTTTACCAATCCCAGAATGGAAATGGGAAACCATCTTCATGGATTTCATCACTGGATTACCAACCTCAAACAAACAGAATGACGCCATTATGGTGGTGGTGGATAAATTGAGCAAATCTGCTCACTTCATCCCTGTTAGGTCAACTTGCAAGGCAATTGATATCGCCCAGGTATTCATGAAAGAGATATTCAGACTGCATGGTATGCCGAAAGAGATCGTGTCTGACAGAGACACGAAATTTACTTCCAACTTTTGGAAATCACTAATGGTTGGTTTAGAGACCAAGTTGTTGTTTATCACCACCTATCACCCTCAAACCGATAGACAGACAAAAAGAGTGAATCAAATACTAGAAGATATGTTAAGGATGCATGTAATGCATCAACCCAAGAAGTGGGAAGACTACCTGCCACTGGTAGAATTCGCCTACAACAATGGATACCAAGCATCCTTAAAGATGAGTCCCTTTGAAGTCCTCTATGGTAGACCGTGTAACACTCCAGTCAGCTGGAGTAATCCCGTAAACAGGATTTCTTTTGGACCCGACATGTTGAAAGAAATGGAACAACAAGTGACTCAAATAAAACAAAACCTGAAGGTCACTCAGAATCGACATAAAAGTTATGCCAACCAAAAGAAAACTCCAAGAGAGTTCAAGACAGGAGACCATGTATATCTCATAGTTAGGCCCAGGAAGAGTTCCCTGAAAATGGGAGCTTGTGCCAAGTTGGCACCTTGGTATTGTGGACCCTTTGAGGTTCTATATAGAGTGGGACCTGTAGCCTATAGGCTAGCACTTCCTCCCACAGTAAAAGCACATAATGTTTTCCATGTTTCATTATTGAAGAAATATGTACATGATGCTAATCATATAATTGACTAGTCTGTGATCCAGGTGGAACCGGAGGGAGAATTTCTACCAAAACCTCAGTGCATACTGGATAGAAAAGAAACCCCACTCTAGAACTGAACCATTGCACAGGTCAAGGTGCAGTGGAGACATTTTGGCCCAAATGAGGCTACATGGGAAATGGAGGATGCCATGAGACAAGCATATCCGATTTTGTTTACTTCTATACATGCATGTCATGTTGATAGATAAGAACATCGAGGACGATGTTCCTTTAAGGGGGGGGGAATTGTAACACCCTGTTTCCCCCAGTTTGTAAAAATAAATATACTAGCCAAGAACTGTGGAAAACTCAAAAATGTGAATGTGTGATGTGAATGGACCTTTTGAAAAAGGTCGATGAATGTGAATAATATTATGAATATATATATATTGCAGGACTGCTGAGAGGGGATATGCTGAAAAAGAGACCACGATGGCTAAAGAAAGATGGTGGAAGGCACCTGGAAAGGTGGTGTTAACTTCCACTGAAACCAATACCGTATTTGGAATTCACTGGCCCGGAGAACCAAGAGTGGCTCGCTGGCCTTGAATTAAATGACTCACCAGGATTGGTAGGTAAATGGCTCCTCATGAGTAATGAGGGATGGGGGCGAGTGAACCGCCCATTCGTAGAGTCGTTAGGCCTGACCAGTGCAAGGGAAATCGCGCCACACGTAACCTCGCAAGAGGAAAAAGGCATGAGGGAGAAGCAGGAAGGGGGCAGACACGAGGGAAGGAAGAGAACTCTAGAAAAATATAGAGTGAGTGATAGAAGAGAAGAAGGAGAGTAACCTTCATTCTCAGTCACTGGCAAACAAAGACGCAGTCTCACAGCATCGTGGTCTCAGCTCGAGGGTGGCTAGTGGTAAATCCATTGGGAGTCACTGAGCCTACGGTTGGGTGGAAACGAGCACCCCTCTCAGCAGTTGCATCACTTCTAGTGTTTTTTTTATAAGTGTTTTTCATCTTGTATCTTGAAATGTATATTCTGACATTTATGCTCATAAGCTGTGAAATCATGAAGGGTTTTAGTATAAGACTGTCTGTGTGTTGTTTGATCAGAAATGGTGGTTGCATGCTTTTGTTGGAAGGACCATGTATGGCTTACGTTTATAGATAGATTTGTGTATATATATATATATATATATATATATATATATGCATATTGAATTAATTCAGACTTCAAATCTGTTCTCGGGAAATATATACCTTTATTCATCCCCATGAATACTTGGAATAGATCTCTCCATAGAGATATCCTTCTTGGAAAGATTATCAAGAACCTGGAAAAGGATTTGAAGGCACAAGTATTAGTAACCCTATACGAGGAAGAATGATCCTCCTGAAATCCTGAAATAGCCACGTAGGGATAGGTATCGATCGACGGACGAGATCCCTTCGGAAGATCTGTGGTCATTCACGACTGTTAGGTTGGAGGAAGAAACAAGGGCATTACATGCCTTAACCCCTTTCCTTTATCTTCGTGAGTGGTGAAGAAATCGGGACCGTAGATCCCCAAGGTCCATGAGATTATTTGGACCATTGGTTTTTCCATGTCCAGGGAGCAGTGGGAGAGTGCACAACATGGGACCGATATGAACCATTAGATCTTAGATAGAAAACTCGACAGCCATTGGATCTGTCAAGAGATGCATGAGGGTTAATATATATATATATATATATATATATATATATGCATATTGAATTAATTCAGACTTCAAATCTGTTCTCGGGAAATCTATACCTTTATTCATCCCCAGGAATACCCGGAATAGATCTCTCCATAGAGATATCCTTCTTGGAAAGCTTATCAAGAACCTGGAAAAGGATTTGAAGGCGCAAGTCTTAGTAACCCTATACGAGGAAGAATGATCCCCCTGAAATCTTGAAATAGCCACGTAGGGATAGGTATCGATCGACGGACGAGATCCTGTCGGAAGATCTGTGGTCATTCACGACTGTTAGGTTGGAGGAAGAAACGAGGGCATTACATGCCTTAACCACTTTCCTTTATCTTCGTGAGTGGTGAAGAAATCGGGACCGTAGATCTTCAAGGTCCATGAGATTATTTGGACCGTTGGTTTTTCCATGTCCAGGGAGCAGTGGGAGAGTGCACAACATGGGATCGATATGAACCATTAGATCTTAGTTAGAAAACTCGGCATCCATTGGATCTGTCAGGAGATGCATGAGGGTTAAGCCCTCGTGAATAGGGGTGAAAGTCCCGGGAAGGAGCTCGTATCGGCATTTCGACATTCGAGAATTCGGGAGTCTGGAGGAAGAGAGTCTGGGCACTCGATATCAAAAGTCCCGAAATAGTGAAAGGAGATTTGAGACATCCATCTGTGGGAGGATGCGTGTCGTGGAATCATCCGTTTCGAAGATTCGAACACTGAAACTCATAGAGGTAAACGCCTAGCCCTTACGAGCGGTGAAGTCGTGAAAGAACCTGAGCCATCCGTTGGAGGGAGGACATATGTCGCGAAATCACCCATATCGGGGATTCGAATATCGGATGCCCTAGAGGGAAGTCTTTCGACTTCATGGGTGGCGAAGTCATGAGAGAATCACAGCCATCCATCTGAGGAGGACAGGTAGCACCTTGTTGTGTGTGCAGACCTGTAGGAATCAATGAGGTCGAGGAAATATTTCATGGTTCCAGAGAAGAGAAGCTCGAGAGGGATAGTGCCATTTTGTGCATAGAGCCTTAGCTACAAAGATCACAGAAGAGAAGCAAAGGCCGAGACCTTTGATACTTAAGAAGTCTTCCAAGGAGAAGGAAGAGAAGTGCATGCTCAAGGAGGAGCTACGATTTCCATTAGATCGGTTGGAGTGAAATAGATATGGGTCGTCGAAAATGTACGTCCAAATGTGCGCAAAAGAGAGGAGAAACGGAGGGCAGAGAGACTTCGTAGAGAAGTGTCGAAATGTCATGGTCCATTGGATCACACCGAGTTACAAGGGAGTTAATCCATAGAAGAAGCCATGGGAGAAGCTATATGGACGGTGGAGACACTTTGAGATAGAAGTGGCGAACAACCGATAGTCGTTGGATCTTGCAGGGTTGCAAGGAAGTTAGGGTCGGGGCGGTCCCGAAGAGGTCCGAGTTCGGGATCTTGCATCTCGGGGTTTCGCAAGAAGAGAGTGCAAGAGTTGGGTGCTTCAACTCACGAAGTCGCGAAGTGGGAAATCGCAAGGAGAAAAATATGAACCGTTGGATCCAGGAATGGGAGGACCGTTGGATCAGGGCCTTATCGTGCGTATCGCGCATTCGGAGGTTCAGAGGTTGAGAGTACCTCTTCTTGACATAAGAAGTTGCGAAGTGCTAAGAGTCGAGGCACAAGTGAGGAACATGTGGCAAAACCACAAGGTGGGGCCCACATGGTTGACAAGTGGACACGCATTGCTTGGAGAAAGGAGTCAATGCTCTGTTGACTTCTCGCGTCTCGGGGATTCGCGGAGTAAGAGCATGGGAGCTCAACCCTCTGACTCGCAAAGGTGTGAGTAGCGAGAGGTGCTAGAATTTATCCTAGATAATGGTCACGCGTGGAAGGCACTGACAGAAAGGAGCTATACCCATTTCGTGATCTCAGGTATCGCAATATTGGGAAGGAATAGTCGGGAGTTTCGACTCACGAACTCGCAAGATGGAAAATTGTGACAAGCGCCTTTGGGAATAGGCCTTGGTCATAGCGTTGTGGTCACTTGGGAAAGGTGGACCTCACACCTAGTGTTGTTCTCACAGGGGAGCTACCGAAAAGGACCTGTGGACAAAGGCATAACCTAGGGGGTTAATTGTTGATCGAAGCCTCTTCGATAGTTCGACATTCGGGGTTTGCAAAGCCGAAAGTCTCGACTCACTTATAACACTGAGTCACAAAATGTGAAAAGGCACCTAGTTGTTTGACCTATGATTGGGATCAACAATCACATGGAGGTGGAAAAAGGGGAGAACTAGCCTGTGCTACGCCCCGTAGGATTTCGGGGATTCTGACCCTTGAGAATTCGGCGAAAAATCTATTACACCGCAGTGGGGTTGTGACAGCACCTTTCTTCGTCGTCAAGACTTCTTATCCCACAGTTCACTCCCACTAGCAAAACTCTGACGAAGATACACCAAGGAGTACCTCCCCAAAATCCTACGGCTCTTAGATCTTGATCTCTATGTTCAATAATGTTGGTGGTGTCATTTGACACAGAGGTTAATGCCCAACTCCCAAGGTTACATGGTGTGTGGATGTAACCCACAATATCTATAGTGGCGGTTTCACCCCGTCCCTCCATTGGTCAATGGTTGGCATTAGCCTCGACTCCCATTATCGTTGGTGATTTCTCCATTGTCTTTGAGACTTCCAGTTTAAATGTGACCTTACTAATATCCCCCATTTTCGATGATGAAGCATCTGGATCCAACGGTCCAAATCTCTTCTTCAAATATCCAATGAGGTCAATGGTTACCATTGTCTTCCCTCTCTAGACTCTCTTCAACCAACCAATAGCTGACACATGTCATCCTAGGGACACTATGGTTTCCTTGCTGGCATTCCACGTCATTCATGATGTGATTATCCTCAATCTTATTTTGAACAAGTCTCATGAAAATCAACGTTGGAGATCCCCTTGCCCAACAATGGATCTCGGTGTGTCATCGATGTAGGTGTCTTCAGTGTTTATTCCTTCTCCCGATTCACCCACATTCTACCTTTAACGATGATATGTCAAATATAGACGACCTAGATTTCCTAAGGATGAACCTAGAGAAATCCAACAACCATAATTGAAATGAAGATCCAAAGGACATATTTTCCCAATGGGACCCACCCTCATCCCATCGACCAATCCCTAGGTGACACCTACCACCACCTTAGACACATGGACTACCAATTTGGAAGGCCACGTCATCAGGTCATCTCCATATTCTCTCATAGCTTAAGTGGAATCTATGACATATCGACAACCATTGTCTTGTCTCACCACTCACTGATCAATGGTCTATATTATCACTTTGGAGTCCTACTCCGAGCTCTTCAGAGTTGTACTCTGAACCCTTCAGAGTCAACTCCGAAAAGGTCAACTCCTGAAAGGTTCACCACCTGACACATGGAACAATATCTGTTGGACACATGGCATCATCACCACTTGAAATGTGTCATTCATCTTCACACATATTCTCACCTATTGGTTCCAAGTCATCATGACACATGGCACAATCCTTGTTTAATACGTGGCATGATCTTTACTTGAAACATGGCACCATCCACGTCACCCTCATAAGCCTTTGGTAGGAGATAAATGTTCTAGATCTCCTTTCATGTTTCTTCTGACCAAGGTAGATCAACGGTCTAGATCTCCTTTTGGATTTCCTCCATTCATGGTAGATCAACGGTCCATATATTCTTTTAGAGTTCCTCCATTCACAACAGATCAATGGTCCAGATCTTCCTTCAAAGTTCCTCTTTCGGAGTGTGTTGTTACTAAATATTTATCTCGGCTGCAAAAGAGAAATTCCTAGTACTTTTTCAACTAAATTATGACTGGAAATATGGCCCTTCCAGCCAAAGGGGGCTCCCTCATATGACTTCAAAATATGGGCTGCTCAATCTCACCAAGCAGCATTTGAACATAAAAAACATAGTGGCCATATTTAAGATAATAAAATGAAGGTTAAACAAGGCATAGGAAAAGAGACAATAGACTGGATAAAAGGTTGTAAAACTCTCATATCAATGACCTAAATCTATTGGGCATGGAGTCTCATCAAACAGAGAACAAAAAAAAAATCATGAAAGATAGAAGAAAAGAAGAGAAACAATTAGATTTCAGACTTGCAGAGGGAAAAAGAAATCTCTATAAATATGAGATGAAGAAAATACCATTTACTGGGCATTGCCAATGATGAATCCAGCAAAAGGACATTGAATGCATATAAGAAAATATATCAGGGTTATGAATAAGTAAAACATGTTAAAAACAAAGGTCATGTCTTACTCACAGTAAGACAAAGGAAATTCTTTGTCTCAAATGATTATTTATGTGAACGTGGAGTGGGGAGAACATGGTGGAGGGAACACTTAGTTAAGTTTTACTTAAATTTTAAAATATAAAATATATTAAAATTAAGTTAAATCCCCCGAAGTCTCGAAACCTAAATATATAATATAATATAAAAATAATAAAAATAAAATAATAATAATATAAATGAAATAATATACACATATGGAATAGTTCCAAAGGTCTGAAAACTATAAAATATAATAAAATATTAATAATGTAAAAATAAAATAATATACACAATAATTACAATAATTAAATTCGTGAATTCCATGTGACAAGAGATGTGGCAACTAATGTTGATGTAGTGGTGACGTGGAAGTTCCACCTACAATGTTTTTCCAATTCAACACTACCACGTAAGATGCCACATCATCAAAACAGTGGAAAAACACAAAACTTCAAAAGGCCATAACTTTTGATCATGGAGTCGGAATAAGGAAAATTGTATGTCGTCGAAAATCTCTCGAGGAGATGAAGATAATGGTGTTATAGAAATATTTGTATCACCCTATGAAATCTTGCATAGAAGGCCTTTTTCTATTTCCCTATGCAGACTTATCATCCCTGTTTGTAAATCCCATAGATAAAAATACATATTTTTCCACATGTACTCACCTTGCCTACTATACAACATGTGTGTACACAGGCTACACCACTACAACTCGCTTACATCGGTATTTGTGCCCAAAAATGAAATTTGGTGTCTGGTTTCCATGTCAGGATAGGAGATCTATGATCCTTGGCCTTCCATTTACTGGAAACATTCTGAATCGGCCCTTCAATTCCATTTGAAGGCTATAAATGGGCCAATTCTGAGCTATGGAAAAGAGGAGAAAGAATTCAACTTTGAGAGCAAAGTTACTCTGGAGAAATTATTTACTTCATATTGAGTTTGCATCCCTTTGTTCTTTAAGTCTAAAAACAGTGTTCAACCCCCAAGCTCTTCTCTTATTTGATTGAGAACTTCATTGTCTCTCTTCTTTTAGCTTGCCTTTGGTGGAGGATTGAAGTGGTGGAGGCCCAGCTGGAAGGAACTTAGTTTCTCGGTTCTGAATCGTGTCGGCATGGAAGTTTGTAACATTTTCACTTATGCTGATCATATATTAATAGAAACACTCTTTTCTCATCCAATTGATATCTTGCAAATATTCGAATTATTATTCCATGGGTGTATTTGTCATGTTTATTAATGGATTATGCTATTGAATGTGCTAACATCATTTATTATCACCATATGCTTTCTTTGCTTGGTTGTTGAGGACTAGTTGTAGGTATATTGCTTTGGGTCAAGTGCTCAACGATGGACTTCATAGAACGTCTAGACAAGGTAGGCATGTTATCTTGTCTTGCTAGAATATGTTTTTACATAGAATACTTGAGAATAGAGTTGATTTATGTAGTCATTTTCGTCTATTGTGGTTTACCCTAGCCATAGAGATATTTTCCTCGTAACAAAATTGGCGACCATACTAGGGATTGAATATTATTTATTAGGTTTTGGAGTACTTTTCTCCTTAGTGTGCTCTTGTTCCTATTGTATTTCTTGTCGTATCATTCCTTGACAGCCTTTGTTCACTCTAGGTCTGAGTTTTTTAGCCTTCTCCCTTGTTTGGCTTTGTTTTTTAAACATATACATGGTTTTTGGCTTGACAGTCATGTATATACATGGGTTGTCCCTTTGCAAGTTGTGTACATAGACTTTATTTCCTTGAATAGCCGTGTACACCATCCTTCTTTGCTTGTTTGTTGGGTGTGGTGGTTGTTGGGTGGGATTTGATGTTTGTTGAGTCTTTTTGGGTCTTTGTAGTGACTATTAAGTGCTTGTGGGATGACAGGAAACATGTATGGGGTTGAATTTTTGGGCGGAATCTTTCTCATCACCTTTTCATTTTGATTGTCCTTGTACATTGTGTCCTTGGTATTCTGCTTGAGTTATCTCTTTCTATACATAGTAGAGTTTTATATATCAAGTTGTTGTTCAGTGCATGCATTTTCATTTTTCTTATATTTAAAATACAAAAATATTAGGCGTTTTTCATTGCTTGGAATTTTTTATTTTTTGAGTCTTTGTCATTAGCTTGGTGCATGTAAATAAATATTGCATTTTTACTTTAGAATTGTAGAGTTGAAATTCAAAATTGCATGTGTTTTAAGAAGAATATCATTCATTGAAAATTGAAGTTAGGACTTTGCATTATATTCATATTTGCTTTTCTTGCTCAATCATAACATCATGATTTTCACTACCATACCTTTTTGAGTAATCACAGCCACTAAAATTAACGCTATAATTTAAAATTGATTAGTCACGATTTTATTTTCTAGGGTGCACAAACTAGCTTAGGATTTAGTGCCTTGGAATAGGATTTTGTGAGTAAACTTCTCCAAGGCAATTAAATCAACATATGTGTCTGAGAAAGGGAGTGGAGAAATCCATTGTATAATTGGTAATATCAGGAGGCTCCACTCACATCGGAGTTAATCACGAGGTCGCACGAGGTTGGTTGAAAGGATATCCCCCCAATACCTTCTTAGCGTTAGAGATATTTCTAGGGATATATTCATATTTGGGGATCTTGCTAGTGCCCTTACCTCCGTGAGAGGTGGTACTTTCAAGGCTTTTGGATTTTCTACCATGCCCATACAGTGGGGCTGAATTACGATTGCTCGTCTATTGGGCCTGAGATATGATCACTTTATGGTAATTATTATACACTTTTTGATGTATGTACATGTGTGTTTGTCATATTTTAAAGGATCTTTTTGAAGAATTTTATGATAAAATGGTATAATCGGCATAAGGTACGTGTAATTCATGTTTAATGACTAAATCAAGTTTAATTCATCATGTTCTATGATTTCCAAGAGTTAATTCATGTTTTTCTGCTGTTACAGGGAAAAACGCACCATGTTTCCAGTTCCAGTGCTTGATCCGGCACTCGTTCCAGCACTCGTTCCGGCACTTGATCCGGCACTCGTTCCAACACTCGTTCTGGCACTCGATCCGGCACTCGTTCCAGCACTCGTTTCGACACTTGATCTGGCACTCGTTCCAACACTCATTCTGGCACTCGATCCGGCACTCGTTCCAGCACCCAGTATTGCACAAAAACGCAAGGTGAGTTGGCGATTATGGCATTGGCGGCCAGTGATGGAAAAATTAAACACATGGGTTTTGTTTATCCTTTCCGCCTCCAGCTACTAAGCTCAATACAACTCAGTTTCAGTTGTCTAAAGAGGGCGATTATTGGCTTGCTCTATTTTTTTAGTTAGGGCATCATTTACTGTAATTTGTCGAAATTAGAAGTGGTTCGACCCTCCTGAGGTCGACCACTTGGGTTGTGAGATTAGAAATACTGATAGGATGCTCATCATATTTTTACCCAAGTAGAAGAGCCATTATATTAGAGACACATTCGCTTTTCTCTGTTTTGGTATTTTACATTGCCAAAATTGTGCCAGAACTGCGTTTTCATGTTTTCATGGTGAATTCGGCCTGCTGAATTTCGTGGTGTTCTTGTAGGAAGTAGCCATGACTTGCTGGGGGGGGCACCAGTAGTCTGGTGACTATCTTTGTGTTCTTTTATGCATTTCATAATTTAATTAGTTTGTTGTAATTTTTTGTACATGCATATTTTGTTAACTAGTTTGTTGTAGCTTAATTGTTTTAATTGTTTTGCAAGTTAGATGATGATATATATTAACATGCATTGATTTTGTAGAGTAGGAAAAGACTTGCAAGTCTCTTTCCTAACCCTCATGTGCATTTAGATGTTAAATTATGCTTTCTTTTATAATTTTATAAATAAGTTTAAAATAGAATTTTAATTAGATAGAACAGAGTTTTAATTTGGGTGTCTTTGACAAGGATTGATGGATAGATAGAATTAGTTCTAGTTTCTAGTCATATCTTGCTTACTTCAGTTTATATAGATTTCATTTAATTAGTTGTTAGTTAAATTAGATTGTCAGTTTACTTTTTAATATCATGCTTTAAATTTATGTTTTTAATTATTTCTTTATTTTAGTTCAATGGTTAGAATAGACATAGTGTAGTTTTCTTTCACGCAATTTCCTTTCATAGAATTAAAATGCAATTACATTTCTTAGTTGATGGTTGAATCTAGTTTTTCTTACATAGTATAGATATAGAATGATGATCTCGTTATGTTGTTGATGGTTTATACATGATGCAAAGTATTTAAACATTGTTCTTGTCATGGCTAAATTCTCGTTGGATTGTTTGATACATACCTTTCATTTTGCCATTGAGATTAGTGTTGAGTTTATACCGTTGGAATTGTCCTTTGTTGCCAAATGTCATCGAGATATCATTAGTCACCACTGAAGGAATTCACACAACCACCATCATTACATTTGAGTGTTTCATAGATTAAAGATAGTTTCTTGTTTTTATAAGTTAAGAATTAGTTGGTAGCCTTTCTTGCTTTCAATAAAATAGATTTCCTTTCATGCATTGCATTGAGCATTTAGATTTCCTTTCACACATTAGAAATAGTTTTGCATTAGGCATTTAGTCCACTTGCCTCTTAGGCTAGATAGTTTTTCAATGAGAAGTTGTTGCTTACTTGTCCATTTGCTTTAGTAGGATAGATAGTTGTCTTTTCTTACTTGTCTTTTGCTTTAGTAGATTAGTTAGGTGTCTTTGCTTGCTTATCTATTTGCTTTAATAGGTTAGATAGGTGATTTTTCTTACTTGCTTATTCAATTTCTTTGATAGGGTAGTTGCTCATTGAATGTAGGTTGGCAAGTTAAAATAGTTGCTTTTGTCATTTGCTTATTATGCTTAGTAGTTTGTCTTTACTTATTGTTGAACTAGTTTTCTTTACATAGGGTTTTTACTTTCTCTCTTAGGAACTATCCATCGACCCTTGGCCCAAAAGTACTTAGGTTACCTAGTTCCAAGTTGCTTAGTAGGGTTTTCTCATTAGATAGGTTTGCTTGAATAGATTAGTCTTAGATAGATGCTTTCATTAGTTAGATTATACTCCTACCAACATTTTACCTTTGGCATATATTTTGCTACAACTTTAAGTTTACTTACCCCGAGTTGACAATTTAATTGAGGGTATTTTAGTGTCTTTTTTAGTACATATAAAACACCTAACATTTTGGCGTCGTTGCCGGGGAGTTGTCTTAAGGTAAGAAGTAGTTAGGAAATAGATCATGTTTAGACCTTAGCATTAGCTTGGTGGTGGGGGAGCATTAAGAAGAGAGGTAAGAACCTGTGCATCTGCTATAGTAGGTTCCCCCAAACCCAATGGTATTTTTTCTTTTTTTTGTTTTCTTTCATGAATAGACCTAGAAACCAGATGGTATCTTTTTCTTTTGTTTTTTCTTTCTTTCATGAATAGGCCTAGAGATCCAAGGGGAAGATACATTAAATCTAAATCAAGCCTTTCAACCAAGGTTCCTTCCGATCTCTTTGGGGGAAGGAATGTTCTGCTTCTAAAATCCACAGACCGATACCAAAAAAAAAAAAAAGCCAGCTCAACTCAAAGAGCTAAAATAGTCTCTGAAGAGACTAACAAAGGGGGCACTATAGAATAAGCATCAATCATATTGGGACTTGAGACAAGAACACTTGAGCCTTCCATAAAACCAAACAATACAACCTTTTCTTTTACCACCATCAGGAGATCCTAACTTTGTGGACATCATCTTTGTGTGAACCAAGTTTTATCAAATGAAAAGATGAATTCGAAGGTGACCATTAGTTTGGAAGAACTCTCTCAAATCCTAGCAATAGTTGGGATCTCTTATTCTCAGGAAGAACACATCTTGACAATAGCCAAGAACTTGTCTCCCTCTCCGGAAATATTAGAAGAATCAGGGTCCTATGAGCTACAAAATGATCTTCCTTGCCAAACTGTGAAGGAAGTTGAAAACTTATGGACTACCTCTAGTGGAGAGAAATCACTAAGACCTGAGATTGAGGAGTTCTCAACATTCATCTCAACAAATCCTTTATGTACTTCAGAAATCAATCATCCAAAAAAAGAGTATCTGCATAGCATGATGAAGGAGAGCATAGAAATTACTGTTGATAAACATTGAAATTTGGTTTCAAGAGGTCATCAGGCCACAATACTATTCTCTTCTTCAACATCTTCTGATGCCAAAACAAGTAGGTTGGTTGGTTATTCATATCCAGGTAATCATTGCAGTAACTTTTTCATATATGGATATGAGTATGTTTCTTATCTTGCTCCGCACATGGTTACATTGGAAGAGTTCTTACACTTGAATAAACATTTTCCCTTTCCTTTTAGGTAGGGTAGGATAGTAAATTAAATATGCATGTTGTTAGTTTAGCTTAGAATCTAATGCAGCCTCATTTTACATTTTATTTTAATAAAAGAACTATGAGATACATGTTCCAATGACTTGATCTCATTGATCTTTTTAGTTTTTGATATTTTAGAGTATGTTTTTTTCTAGAGACTTCTGTAGGTATTTATTTCACCAGGAGTAGACAGTTTCAAGGAAATATAAAAGAAGGATTCTTCTTCAAAACATTGCTATACTTGAACCTTGTTGTCTGCTAAGCATCAAATGAATAATGACTTGTTGTAATTAGCCATATTTTTACAAAGATGTTCATGTTCTTGTTCTTAAAGCATTCTAAAAAGCAGTTGCTCTTGAAAATATTCATCACTATATAAGGAAGTGATACCGTAACCATCAAGCTTAGAGGTCTCTCATACAGTTTTTCCAAGAAACCTGAGTAAGTGAGTAAATTATCTTTATTAAAGAGTAACAAGGAGGTATGATTAGCGGTTAGTCATGGAAACATCACAATAACTTACAAAATAAGAAAGTGAGTTGAGCCTAGAGATACCTTTCTGTTCTTTCTCGATGGTACCATCCACTACACACTAAATAGCTTGATTATATCATATATTTAGATAGGACACATCCGCTTAAGTACCCCTTACATAAGGAAAATCACTAAGGAATATATATAATGGAAAGTCATCCTCTAACATAAATACCATCCCAATAAAAAGAAAGAAAAAGTTGTTTTTAGAGCTATCCCCCCATCTTCTTGCATAAAGCAATCTTATACTAAAATATTAAAAGATGGAGGGCCAGTCTCTGAGGGTGTAAGAGGCTAACCTGTTGGGATACTGAACAGGTCTACTAGTAGCGGGTACCAGCCTATGGTATGACTAGGTAAACCCATCGGAGTACTGAACAAGCTTGCTGGGAGCGGGGCATTCTACCTAGCAAGGATGGTAATCCGACAAAAAAAAGTATATAAATAATAAATTTAAACATGTCCTAATGTATGACATTACTTGTAGACAAAGCTAACATGAAATATGTATGGTTAAGCTAAGGTTAATGAACTCCATAAACTTTCCATTAGGAACTAACTCTGAGACTATCTTGAAACTCTCTTGCCTACCTCTTCTTATATATATATATATATATATATATAGGATCTCTTATCCTATAGGTGTGGCCATCTTCTAACCATCTTGTCAGACCAATTTGTGAAATTTATCTTTACACTTTACAAAATGTAAATCTTCGGCTATGGGGAGAACTGACTGGTTTCCTATATTTTTTATTGTGAGGTGTCATAATACTTAGGTGTGGGGGAGGGGTTCATGAGTTTACAAATGATAACATTTCCTAGAAGAAGTAAATCTTTGTAAAAATTCATGTATTGTTTTCATGATACAGGTTATTACATCAGCAGTCATTTCATTTTTGAAGTGTTAAACTCCTGTGTGCTATAAATTGTTGTATATGTCCTTAACAGACCACTTTTTTGGTTTAAATTTGTTATAGGTTGTTCATTGTAGGCTTGACATTACATTACTCTTAGCCTGCCTCCGCTCCTATTCACTGTATTCGTGGCCTCTGAGGAATCAATTGCCTCAGCCACAAAGTTCCCAAGAGTTGGAGACCACCAGTTGCCAAAAGCAAGCTACAATAGGGTTTTCAAAACTGAATTTTAGAACATCTCTGGAGCTAAGGGATACTCCAAGGAGTGGATAAAAGAGGAGCTAATCAACCCTCTCATATTCATCACCAGATTGATTACATGTGAAGGTAGATATTCTGTCTTTAAAGCCTATCAATTTCGATTATGATCTCACTTTCAGTTCAATAAGACATTGTTACTTTTCCTTTTACCTCTTGAAGAGTCTTGAGACAAGTGAGGAAGGCTGTAACCAATCCCCAAGAATCCTATTACTAGTTCATGGCACGAGGACGTGCCCTATTTTCAGTCTGGGTGGAGTTTCCTAAGCTTATGAAAAGAGGGTCAGTTGTTTGAATTGTTACATATTGATGACAGGCAATAACAATTCTCCTATTCACCATGCCTACCAGTACAAACCAAATATTCTTTTAGTATTTGTCAGTGACCGATGATTAAATTTACTCTTTCATGTGATTGATAGGGTTATTAGGTCAAATTGTTATATTTTCAAAATAAAATTCTCAAATACAATTTGACATATCTTGGTTGTAAAATTTTCATTAGTGTGTCTAGGTTTCATTACTACTCCCTCCACTCATCCAAGTTCATAACTTTTCATCATGGTCATGTCATCATTCCTTGTCATAAATTTTTCAATGATTGTCTTGGTCAAAGTTCTACTTCAAAATTTGTTTCTGAATTAAGGAAGATGAATTTTACAAAAGTGAAAGAGGTTTTTGTCAATAATAGACCAATAAACAAAAAAATCCTTCATTTTATGCACAGGTGTTATTATTTGATAAAAATCCCCCAAATACATTCACTATAGGAGGGTTTTTGCACATTTGGACAGCTTAACTTCAAAACAGTTTTTCAGAGGTTTGGAGAAGGATTTTGCAGTGCTTGATGGTTCCATTGTGTAGAATAAATCATAAAATTTACACCCATACCACTTTCATCCCAAAAATCCTATGGGAAGGCCTCCAAAATCCCTATTGAAGACCATGTTGCTCTTCTGCTAAAAGCACATTGTGCTTCTACAAGTTTTGAGTAACCAACTTCAAGTTGGGATTATGAACAAATGGGAAAGTAATTTTGAAATATGGAAGAGGTTTTTGTTTATAACATACCAAAACACAATAACCTCTCTCAAGTTTTTAATATACTTTATGGTTTGGGATATATTCTATCATATTAGAGGCCTATTCTTTTAGAAAATAAAATACTTTGTTTTTCCTATTTTAGTCATATTTTCTTTTATGATTAACAACTGAAAATGGATTTTTGAAAACCAAGAGAGGTTTTTATCAAGGAAATATTGAAAAACAATAACCTCTCTCATTTTTTAAATATAATTTATGGTTTTGGATATATTCAATTCTCTTAGAGGCCTAGTTTTTCAGAAAATAAAACACTTTGTTTTTCTTGTTTTAGTCATATTTTTCTTTTGTGTTTTTCTAATAATTGAAAGTGAATTTTTGAAAACCAAGAGACATTTTTTTCAAGTACATATTCAAAAACAAAAACCTCTCTCATTTTTTACACAAGTTTTACTGCCTTTTAGTTACAGGTGTCACTTTGATACCTATTTTTCACAAGTTCACCAGGCCAGAATTGTTGTGCTTACGAGAAGTCACTTTTGGAACTAATTTTTGTAGAGGTCAAATTGTTGTTTTACATGGTTTAAAGGATCAAGGGTATAATATACATCTCAAGAATTCCTCACATGTCGTCCAAAGCCTCCAAAAACTCCAAAACCTCCAGTTCAAACTTAGAGAGCATGAAACATTAAGTTGTCATTTACGCCATGATAACGTTGTCTTACAACCCAAGATGAATTCTCTACAGCATTAGGTTGATGATATTGCTGCCACCAATAATAGTCCTTGGATGCAATTGAAACACCACAAAAATCCTAAGTCAAAATCCCTCGGGCAAGAGGGAGAAGCTTCTAAAGCTAATCCACCCCCTCCTTCGCAAGTTTAGTCATAAAAGGCAATTTATATTTGTTTGCAGTGGGACCTGCAAAATCTTAGGTGTGGGGGTAATGTTGGGCCTGAGATATGATCACTTTATGGTAATTATTATACACTTTTGGATGCATGTACATGTGTGTTTGTCATATTTTAAAGGAGCTTTTTGAAGAATTTTATGATAAAATGGTATAATCGGCATAAGGTACGTGTAATTCATGTTTAATGACTAAATCAAGTTTAATTCATCATGTTCTATGATTTCCAAGAGTTAATTCATGTTTTTCTGCTGTTACAGGGAAAAATGCACCATGTTTCCAGTTCCGACACTTGATCCGACACTCGTTCCAGCACTCATTCTGGCACTTGATCCGACACTCGTTCCAGCACTCGTTCCGGCACTCGATCCGACACTCGTTCCAGCACCCAGTATTGCACAAAAACACAAGGCGAGTTAGCGGTTATGGCATTGGCGGCCAGTGATGGAAAAATCAGACACATGGGATTTTTCTATCCTTTCCCCCTCCAGCTACTAAGCTTAAGACAACTTAGTTTCATTTGTCTAAAGAGGGTGATTATTGGCTTTCTCTGTTTTGTTAGTTAGGGCATCATTTATTGTAATTTGTCGAATTTAGAAGTGGTTCGACCCTCCTGAGGTCGACCACTTGGGTTGTGAGCTTATAAATACTGATAGGATGCTCATCAAATTGTTACCCAAGTAGAAGAGCCATTATATTAGAGACAAATTCATTTTTCTCTGTTTTGGTATTTTACATTGCCAAAATTGTGCCAGAACTATGTTTTCATGTTTTCATGGTGAATTCGGCCTGCTGAAGTTCGTGGTGTTCTTGTAGGAAGTAGCCACAACTTACTGGGGGGGGCACCACTAGTCTGGTGACTATCTTTGTGTTCTTTTATGAATTTCATAATTTAATTAGTTTGCTGTAATTTTCTGTACATGCATATTTTGTTAACTAGTTTGTTGTAGCTTAATTGTTGTAATTGTTTTGCAGGTTAGATGATAATATATATTAACATGCAATGATTTTGTAGAGTAGGAAAAGACTTGCAAGTCTCTTTACTAACCCTCATGTGCATTTAGATGTTAAATTATTCTTTCTTTTATAATTTTATAAATAAGTTTAAAATAGAATTTTAATTAGATAGAACAGAGTTTTAATTTGGGTTTCTTTGACAAGGATTGATGGATAGATAGAATTAGTTCTAGTTTCTAGTCATAGCTTGCTTACTTCAATTTATATAGATTTCATTTAATTAGTTGTTGGTTAAATTAGATTGTCAATTTACTTTTTAATATCATGCTTTAAATTTATGTTTTTAATTATTTTTTTATTTTAGTTTGAATGGTTAGAATAGACATAGTGTAGTTTCCTTTCACGCAATTTCCTTTCCTATAATTAAAATGCAATTACATTTCTTAGTTAATGGTTGAATCTAGTTTTTATTACATAGTATAGATATAGAATGATGATCTCGTTATGTTGTTGACGGTTTATACATGATGCAGGGTATTTAAACATTGTTCTTGTCATGGCTAAATTCTCGTTGGATTGTTTGATACATACCTTTCATTTTACCATTGAGATTAGTGTTGAGTTTATACCGTTGGAATTGTCCTTTGTTGTCAAATGTCATCGAGATATCATCCGTCACCACCGAAGGCATTCACACAACCACCATCATTACATTTGAGTGTTTCATAGATTAAAGATAGTTTCTTGTTTTTATAAGTTAAGAATTAGTTGGTAGCCTTTCTTGCTTTCAATCAAATAGATTTCCTTTCATGAATTGCATTGAGCATTTAGATTTCCTTTCACGCATTAGAAATAGTTTTGCATTAGACATTTAGTCCACTTGCCTCTTAGGCTAGATAGTTGTTCAATGAGAAGTCGTTTCTTACTTGTCCATTTGCTTTAGTAGGATAGATAGTTGTCTTTGCTTACTTGTCTTTTGCTTTAGTAGATTAGTTAGGTGTCTTTGCTTACTTGTCTATTTGATTTAATAGGTTAGATAGGTGTTTTTGCTTACTTGCTTATTTAATTTCTTTCATAGGGTAGTTTCTCATTGAATGTAGGTTGGAAAGTTAAAATAGTTGCTTTCGTCATTTGCTTATTATTCTTAGTAGTTTGCCTTTGCTTATTGTTGAACTAGTTTACTTTACATAGGGTTTTTACTTGCTCTCTTAGGAATTATCCATCGACCCTTGGCCCAAAAGTACTTAGGTTACCTAGTTCCAAGTTGCTTAGTAGGGTTTTCTCATTAGATAGGTTTTTTTTAATACATTAGTCTTAGATAGCTGCTTTCATTAGTTAGATTATACTCCTACCAACCTTTTACCTTTGGCATATATTTTTCTACAACTCTAAGTTTACTTACCCCAGGTTGACAATTTAATTGAGGGTATTTTAGTGTCTTTTTTAGTACATATAAAACACCTAACATCGTATATGCATCGGTTATACATTGGTTGCTTAGTTGCTTGACTTAGATGCCACATAGGTTACTTGCAGAGGTTATTTTGCAGGTACCCTAGGTCAGATAAGGGTCGGACATTACACATCCTTTATGGAGGATTACCTCTCTGGGGGGATCTGATCGACTGGTTGTTAAGCACACAAGGGCCCTTGTAAATGATTTTGTTACATCTAATCTTTAGCAGGGAGTCTCAGGCCCTTCTTGGGCGAGACATACCTTCTTTAGGGAGGGAGGCCCCTTTCAACCACTTTACCTCGTTTGTGTGCATATTAGCCATTTGATTTTTGGTGTGCTCTTTGATTACTAGTCGGACTTAGGATTTATTTTTTGTCTTTAGAGTCTTAAGTCAATGTGGATTCGGACCAGCATCCCCATTGGTCCCGTCACTTGTTACAGTTACCATCGGATTTTGATTATTTTCCTGCTAAAAGGCGTAGATTTATTAGACGTGGTACACACACCTCCACTATTCAGACTTGTGATTCTACAAGGATGAGTATTGAACCTAGTCTTCAGAACAGTGGGATCCCTTCGAATCCCACACCTACTATAGTTAATGGCACCCCTTCAACTCCTGCAACCACAATGGTTGTAGTGCTAGAGACACCTATCATTACTATGGCTCGGCCTATAGTGAATGCTCAATCTCTTGCCTCAAACCCATTTGGGTCTCTTGGTCACTCACCGGGATATAATGTTCAGTCTATCCCTATGGCCTCTATTCTTTTTTCCTATGGTATGTCTAACTTTACTTCGTAGTTTTCAAATGCCATCCCAGTTGTTGTCCCTAATGCTAGAATTGGGCTTGGGAGCACTACAACTCCTTATACTCCATTTTCATTTGGTGGTTCTCAAATCCATCAAATGACTTATAATATGGGAGGCATTATTTCTTTTAACCCCAGGTCTAATCTTCTTGCTTCTGGGTGGAGAAACCAACCTAGCAGACAAGATTTTTCTCAAGTTCTCTCCTATACCTCTACCTCCTCAGTGTCGATTCTGACCAACACGTTTGGCATGATGAATCCACCTCTATCCTCCATATTCTCACCTGGAGGAGGTCAGTTTCATTCTTTGGGAAACCCCCAACCCGGATCCAATCCGACTGGGGGCAATTTTTATAACCCCAATCAGAACATTCCTACTGAAATGATGCCCAACCAACCTTTTATGAATCATCCAGGAGGATGTTCTTACAATCCTGGATAGGGCCATGGGGCTTACCAAAACCCTGGATGGGCTACAGTTCCTCAAACACGATATTTCCAAGGGGATTGGGGCCAAATGTCGCAACCTCATCTCCCTTTTCTGGCCATTCTTAATCTGCCAGACTTGTCTAAGTTGATGAATGACCCTGTGAGTCATGATCCTATATGGACCCCCGTCCCCACCAAGCTTCCTTCAGACATTCCAAAATTTGAAGGTAAGAATGGCGAGGATCCTGGTTATCACATTACTACCTTCAACCTATGGTTCTCTTCGAATTCCCTTAATGACGATTCCATTTGGTTAAGATTATTTCAACACACCCTCATTGGGGTCGCTACGAAATGGTATATAGAGCTACCTAGGGGGGCATATGGGACCTTTAGTCAGATGGTGTTGGTAGTCCTTAACCACTTCCAATTGTTGGTTCATTACGATGCTAGCCTAGAAATTCGGTCGACTTTACACCAGAACATAGCCAGTCATATCTTAGATCATATCCAGGAGTGGCGTAGATGGAAGAGGTTGATTAAGACCTCCATACCCTCGGCCTTTCTTTTAGAATGGTTTCTTAAGTCTTTGCAGCCTCCTATCTTGAAGGATGTTGCTACATCCGGGGTCACCACTGAGGAAGAAGCTATCTACAAAGCCCAACAGTTAGATCTTATATATGCTCAGTTTGGGATGTTATAGCACATTCTTCTAGAGACACCGCGGTCAACTTATGACCCTAGACAAAATCCCAAACCTCATGACAATGGAATTGTAGGTTTCGCCAATCTAAAATCCACAAAATTAGTGACAAACCATTTGAAAGAGTTGTCTCTAAACCAGTCTGCAGGAGGGCCAGCTTCGTCTATGTTTTCCAATCCCACTCAGTTGACGGATGTACATTCTGTGCAATCGTCAGTCGGCCCAAATGGTAACCAACAACCAGGCGTGAATAAGAATAAAGGACGTAATAATAATCATAAGGGTGGGAAAAATAATAATAAACCCAAGGACAATAGTAATAATGGGAAGGCGAATAATAATGTTGGATAGGTCAAGAGAGAAATACATAAGGTGAAATTTCCCTGTAATATTTGTACAGACGATCACCTTACTCATTTATGCCCGAAACTTGTGGAAGCTATGAGGATGTTATCTCTACCACCCGTCGTGCTGATAAATCCTTTTCCACACAACCAGCACATGGCCTCGAGCTCCTAAAACAATGGAAATGCAGTTGGTGGGATTCAAAACCCATCATTGCAAGATGATGACCGTTTGTGTATCAATATGGTTGATGTGAAAGTTCATTTAACCACTCGATCTCGAGATTATAGTTCTTCACAGGCTATACCTAGTCTAGAATCTCATCCTCCTCCTCTAGAGATGACTTTACAAATTTAAAAACCAAAGACACCACCTCATATTTCGAAAGGAGTACTCAAGTGCTCTACCCACAAACCAAATGCTAGAGATGCCTAGAACTACTCTATTTTTGAGGACCTAGGTCAAACCCCTTGTGAAATTTCATCTTTGGAGGTATTCCAAATGTGTCCTTCACAAAGGAATGCCTTATTATCTTCATTAGGATCTCTAGAACCTAGTGGCTCAAAATTTATCAAGTTTAACATCATATATGTGAAGCCTCGCTTGTATTATCATGTGGAATTCCAAATCCACATGGGGTACTCAAAGTATACCATCAAACATGTGGTTATTGATGAAGGCATTGCTACATGTGTGATGTCCCTGATCTGTTGGAAAGCTCTCGGTTCTATGACTCTTTCTAAATCATTGAACATGTTGACTTCTTTTGACAGTCATTCCTTCCGCTGTCAAGGTATTCTTCTTTCCTTTCTGGTCCAGTTAGGTGGGAAGACGGTAGAGGTGTAGGTTGAGGTAGTTGATGCACCTCTTGATTATAACTTGTTACTAGGACATAATTGGACATATGCTATGGTTGTCGTCATGTCATCCGTCATCTGTATTTTGTATGGAAGATCATGACAATCGACCAGTTATCCTTTTCGTATGTTAGTCCCAATGCATCTGTTCGACCGTTGATCCCCGTGATTGACAATTATCAGCCGATAAATGAGAATATCAGTGTCGGAATGTATTCTTCCCTTATGGGTACTTTCAACTTCATGGCACTAATTCACCATGTTTACGCCATGTCTAGTAGGCCCATTTCAACAGAGAGGTCCATTCCTTTCTGCACTTCCTATTTTAGTGATATGTGGACCCTGCCTTCCCCAACTTCATCTTGTGAAGGTTAGTTGCATGTTGGAATGGCCATGCCACTATCGACAGCGGAGATTGTGTATCAATTTTTCCTTGACTCCTACATCAATCACGATCCTGTTACCTCGTCAATGGACAAGGAGGATCCCGTTCTTAGGCCCGTGTGGGCCACTTCGTTGTCTTGTTCACATGAATACCTTGATGAGGCTTTTCCCTCAGGCGAAGATATCATCGAAGCCATGAATGGTTCCGAAAAACCTTGAGATGATATGCATCACCGCTCTTATTTTCTCCCGGAGCTTGAAAGGATCAAACAAGATGACTTTCGATCTAATTTGAGTGAGATAGTTGGTCATGCCGTAGTTCCACTTGATATGCATGACATTTATTCCGAAGGAAATATGGAGAGTATTTCTCCTACCATCACGATCGGTATCTCTCGTACCCCTAGCAAGATTGAAAACATACATATCAATGCAGATTGTTCACCAAAAGAAATCTTGATCTACACCGAACTCTTCAAGGAATTGTGAGATGTATTTTCTTGGTCATATGAAGAGATGCCAGGAATCAACCCTCATATTGTCAAGCATGATATTAGAAATTATCTGGATTCTAAAATTGTTTGACAACATCTTACAGTTTTCAATCCCCAGAAGGCCCCTGCTATTAAGGTAGAGGTGGAGAAGCTACTTAATGTTGGCTTCATATACCCAGTTCCCTTGATTGAATGGGTATCCAATATCGTTCTTGTGAATAAGAATCAAGGAACTATCTGTGTATGTATGGACTTTCGTGACCTAAACAAATCTTGTTCTAAAGAAAAGTTCCCGACACCTTTCATCGATCAGATTCTCGATGAGTGTGCGGGAAGCAAAGTGTTTTCTTTTATGGATGGATTTTCAAGGTATAACTAGATTCAGATTAAACCTGAGGATCAACACAAGATGGAATTTATTTGTCCTTGGGGTACTTTCACATACTGTAAAATTCCTTTCAGCCTTAAAAATGTTGGATCAACTTTCCAATGTGCCATGAACTCTACATTCCACGATCTTAAGTATATAGTCAAAGCTTACCTTGACGATCTCGCTGCTCACTCTCGTAAGAGAGAGGATCACTCTATGCACCTTCAGCTTTTTTTTAAAATATGTCATTACTATAGAATCTGGTTGAACCCTCATAAGTGCATATTTTGCGTTAGGTCTAGTCATCTTTTGGGATTTATAGTTTATGAGACTGGGATCATGGTAGATTCGTTAAAGGTTGAGGAAATATTTCGATTGCCTCCCCTATGCACTATTCGACAACTTCAAGGTTTATAGGGAAAAGATAACTTTTTATGTCGGTTTATAGTAAACAATGCCAATATCACTAAAGGTTTCATGTGTCTTTTGAAGAAGGACACCCCTTTTATTTGGGATGAGTGAGCCTAGGATTCCTTCAATGCTTTGAATAAAGCCTTGGTATCATCGCCTTTGTTGAAGTGTCCTAACTATAGTAGGGATCACTTTATTTATATCTCCACATTCGAGGAGACGATTGATATGGTTTTGGTTCAGGAGGATGATGAGTTCCGCAAGAACATCATCTACTATCTTAGTTGAAACCTAGTTAGACATGAGCTTATTTTTTCTCACACTGAAAAGCTAGCTTTGGTTGTCATTCACGCAGTCCAATGTTTACGTCATTATATATTACTTTGCAAGACTATTGTGGCTTCTGATGTCAATCCATTTCAATACATCCTTATCGGACATATCATAGGGGGGAAATATAAGAAATGGATTGTCATTCTACAAGAATTTGATCTCGATTTCGCTTCTTCGAAATCCAAGAAATCACTAGTCTTCATGGAATTAATATCTTATTTTCCACGATTATATGAGGATGTTATCCATGTTGATTCGTTTGTGGACAAACACATTTTTCTTGTCTTGTCATCTGACCCCTAGTATGGAGACATTGTTCTCTATCTTCAAACTTTGAAGTTCCCTTGACATCTCTCGCGAGATGACCGACAATGTGTATGGTACCAAGCTAAGAATTATACTATCATCAATGAAACTTTGTATAGTCGAGGAATAGACAATATCTTGCGTCATTTTTTAACTCATGGAGAAGCCAAGTCAGTCCTAAATGATTTCCATAGTGGGGCTTGTGGTGGTCATATATCTGGGCTTGCGACAACCCAAAAAAATTTGGGAGTTGGTTATTTCTGGCCTTCTATCTTTAAATATTGTGTTGAAGAGGTTAAGAAGTGTCACCCCTGCCAGGTCTTCACTCAGAAAATGCACTCGCACCTAGTCCCTCTTCCCCCAGTCATTACCATCGGTCCCTTCAGCAAGTGGGGGGTGGACTTCATGGATTGCAACCCAACTTTGACTAGGAGGCATCAACACATTATCGTGGTTGTCGTATACTTTACTAAGTGGGATGAGGCCATGCCTATAGTTAGATCCGATGGGAAGACTTCTGCCTTCTTCGTATTCAATCAAATTATCATCCGGTTCGGTATCTCGAGTGAGATTATCACTGATCAAGGCAATCACTTTCAAAAAAAAATGATGGAAGAACTAGAATCTAAGCTGGGGTTTAGACATGGTCATTATTCTCCTTATTACCCCCAGGAAAATGGACAAGTAGAGGCTTTCAACAAGTCTCTCAAGACCATTTTGCAAAAAACTATCAACTAGAGTAAGTTTGACTCGCACATTATGTTATATCCTGCACTCTGGGCATACTGAACCTCAGTCAAGACTGCCACCAAATTTTCCCCTTTCCAGTTAGTATACGATGTGGAGTCAATTTTACCTATTGAATGTGAAATCACTTCTCTTAAGTTGGCAGTCGCGCTCCTACCTAACACTTCCAATCTCAAGCGACACCTTGTACACCTAGAGATTCTTGACGAGCAACTTCGAGACGCCTCTACATTATCGAGGTTAACAAAAGACATGTCAAGGTCTAGTATGATAAGTTTGTCCATCCTCAGTTGTATGCTAAGGGTGACTTGGTCCTCTTATATGATCAAGCCAAAGAACCGCTGGGGGCAGGCAAGTTTAAACCCATGTGGCACAGTCCCTATATCGTGCGACGTGTCCTAGAAAAAGGATCCTATGAGTTAGAACATTATGAATGGAATATGTTGGCCAAGCCCAAGAATGGGCTCTACTTGAAAATATATTACGCTTGAGCCCCAAGCTTGGGCGAAACTCTTTGTATACTAATGTAATTTAGTGTATACATCTTTTTCCTTTCTTTTCATCTTCAACTTTCTTATCGAGTTTTCCCTTGGTTGGCATATGTCAACGGAGTCTTCAGTCTACCTAGGATTCACAGATGGATCCATTCGTCATACATGGAACTTGGCTTCCGACGCTTGGGTGGTTTACTCACCCAAGGGTCTACTAGTGTCTTCAGGTGGCGTATGCCAAGGGCCATCCACGAATAATGTAATTGAATATAGTGTCGTTATATAACTTTTGCGTGATGATGTCTCACATGGTATTCACTCTTTAGAGGTTCGCATGGATTCCCAGTTAGCAGTATGTCATTTGAACGAAAGTTACTGCGTGTGTGATCCTACTTTACTCTGATGATTCCTACGGGTACGTCTTTTAGAATGACAATTTGATTTTATTACTTATTATCACATTCCTATGAGTTCTAATCATGTATCTGATGCTTATGATAAAAAAAAATTAGATTGGCATTTGTAACATAACTAAATCAAAGAAAACCATATCATACACATTATAAATATAAGTAAAGACGAAGATCCCTATTTTATATATATTTCAAAAAATATGGTGTTTATAGTACAAAATTGGGCCTAACACCCTCAATACACATATACAGTCGATACTACAATATCCACAACATCTACACCTATGGGGCCAGATGTGCATCATGGTAACAAACTACGACATTTGCGAGACACTGAAATAGTCACACCCAAGCTCTGGGCACACCAACCACTTGCCTTTACATGGCTTCCGACAAATCCTCTACCTAAACCATCGGAATCCTATAAGTCAAATGAGACAAGTTTCCCTGCACATTTTGAAGGACTCTCTCATATTCTCCTCCCACTACCTCATATCCCTGGTGCCTCTGACGATGTTGGGGAAGCTCATCCGGCCATCACGGACCCACATCTACATCACACAAGTGTCTAGTTAGTACTTAAGCATCATCAAAAAATATTTTTGTTCTACTATACAAAAATACAAAAAAATGAAATATTTAAAAAGATTTGACATACCTATGTCCCCATAGGCGGTCCCTAGTGGGAGTGGCATGTTAGGGTCCCCTCTAAAGTCGATCCCTACATAGGGGTATTCATCCATAGCAAGGACCTGTCACTGCCACCAATAGAAGAAATCCTCGTTGTAGGGTGTGGGCACCCTACCTCCCCCTTGTCATCTCATTACCTCAGTCCATCATGCCATGGATGGATTGCAAGGTCCTCTCAGAAGAATCTCGACTCTAGGTCCCAAACCTAGGACCCTCTTGAAGAAAAAACTGCATAAGATAGAGGCAAACTCGAAGTTCCTCTTGCTACCATGTTTGCACTTTGTCAACTGGCTCTTCATATTAGCCAGTAGTGAGGTACACCAATCATATACTATGGGTATCAAGCACTCTACAGCATAGAACATGACCAGCCTTGATTCCTAGTGCAGCGAATTTGATCCTGTGATCCTGGTCAACACGAGGACAACAATCTTGGGGCTGAGATTGTTTATCACTTGGATGGGGAGTTGACTCCTGAACTTCGGAGTCCCTTCAACACAGTGAGCATCTATGTACTCCTCTATTTTCATTCTGCTCCATGCTCCCCATGATTTTAGGTTTACGACCTCACCCCGACGCGATAATCCAATCAAAAAGTAGATATCCTCTACTTCAATCCTCAATGGTTTCCCATCGAGGTTGAAGCTTTCATTGTTAGGGTCCCAGTAATCCACAAGAACCTCAATCAACCTCACCTAGGCCCTCATCCCTTTGAGTGACCAAAATTTATATAAGCCACATATTTTCAAGGCCATTTGGGCCCCCGGATCTCTATCCACAGCAACATCTACCACCTGGTGCTCCCTTTCCCTCCATTCTAGCACCATCCTGCCAGATAAAAATCAAAATTTGAGTTAGAAACCATATAAATTATTTATTACGGACTTGTGCGTGAGCTTCTTCATTTACCATCGCGTATAAGGCTGAGTATATGTGCCTTGTAGTTTGCACAATCGTGTATAACCTCATGTATATGTGACCCAATAAATGGTAGCCTGCGTACACCGCATTACCCAATTTGCGCCTTAATTTACTCAAAATTTGAAACCTAATTTAAAATTTTAATCCACTAGAAAGGAAGAGGAGGGGAAGAGGAATTACCTAGTCCAGATGGTTTCTGATTTCATTGCCTAATGCTCCCGTAGTCACCAGCTAAAGATAGGAGGTAATTTGGTCCAATTTTCACTATTTGGGTAAAAAGTCAAAATGACATAGTAGTTTTTTGTTTTGTTACTATTTATAACAGTTTTTACCCACTTTCTATAGTTTTGAGTCATTTTTTTGCCTAATGAACTAATACAGAAGTGGATTGAGTTGTTTTTTGTAGTTTTCACCACGGATTCTTGTGGATTTCAACATTATGTTGGTCATTCATAACCACGGGTAGGTATTTTCACTACCCAACATATAAGATAGGTATCCATTCCACCATGCATTTTTGCATTATCCTATAACTGTTAATTTTTATGCCTTAAGTACAAACCCATTTTTTTCGACACAGAACCTTCCATCTGTTATAAGTGGTGTCATTATCAAGTGGTAGAGACTTACCAAACATGGGTGCCCTAGTTAGATCCCTTGCTTCATTTGGTTCCCATGCAAATATTTTTCCATAGGAACGGGAGTCCCTTATAGCTAGTACATGAATTTATGTTGAGCCTCATTTCTCACTCTTAAGCATGCTTCCTTATACCTAGAAGACTACCAATCAAGTTTAATTTAATTTCTTTTCCAACTCGTCTTCAAAAAGAGAAAAGATTGTCGAGAGAACTTGTCTCTTTCACACTTGTAAATTGGATTTGAAAGGACGCCTATTTGGCAGAAGTTTATCCCTTTTTCACACCAAGTAGACTAAATTTCATGAAAAATGACATTTTTTGGCGTTAAGTTGTGATTGCATCTCATTCCCTTGCTTGCAGTATTGAGCCTATAGTCGGTTCTCACTTTGTGTTATAAACTGTTTGCCTCAGCAGATTTTTGCATCATCAACCAAGCAGAGCCTTGTTTATATACTTCACAATTTGACACCTTATAGCCAGGAGGGAACATCCCCCCGAGTGTCCATCTCCCGCATGCATCTCCTTACATTGAGCATAGGTATGTTCCACTACTGGAACTAGTTTTTCTTACTTGCGACACTTGTTTCCTCCTCTGTATCATAGCATTCATTTGTCTATGAAAAAACAAAAAAAGACAGGCGGTAAGGGAGTATTATCTTATATTGGCAGCAGTTGTGTCACCTTTGAACAGAGAACAAAGTTATTGAGTCCATTTATTATCATAATTTTGGGATTAACATGGACTTAGGAAGTTGAGCTCATTACAGAGTCTTCTCTACCAACTGGTTACTCTTCCAGTCCCTATAGAGAATTTCATTGATGCCTCTTGCATATCATGGTTTCATCATTGATTCTATGTTGTCAGAGTCTTCCATATGTCTCATGATCTTGTTCAAAGGAATTCTATCAACCTATGTTGGCCATTTCTCATAACTCTTGAATTTGCATGTCATTCATACCCTCATTTTGTCTCAGAGTCACATGATATTGTAGTCTTATCATGCACCCTGGTCCTATTTTCATCATTGGTAGGTAACCTTGAACCCAACAGTCGACATGTCTTCATTGGTCATTGACTGGGTGGTTTCCCTTTTGTTTGATGGCAAGGCATCTATTCACACATTGGTATTCGTGTAGTTTCTTGGATACCATTAGTCTTATTGGTGGTTTCCTCGCTTTTGTCAGCAATTTTCCTCACTAGATGTTATTGAGAGGGTATTTTTCATGTACCGCTTGCACTTGGCACACGTGAAAGATGCACAGGGTCATTGGTTTGTGAACATGTTTTTTGTCTGATTTCCTCCAAATCATGAAGCTCATGCTCTATACCTCATCCTGAATGATGAGAGATGCCTTAATGCTCTCCTTTCAACGAGTCTCCTTCCATCGACTTCAACTCATCTATTCTGGAAACAGTACCTAGAGTCTTATGAGTACCTTGAGGCTTGCAGTCATTAGTGGTAGGTTCTCTCACCATCGATAGTTGGGAATACATCAATGTATCTTAATCGATGGATTCTTTAGGTGTTTGACACCGACTCCTTTATTCACACTTGTAAGAATGTATTCGGTTCCTTGATACCTACTTTCATTATCAGTAGGTTGTCTCTCATTTGTTAACGGTATACCTCAATGACCGGTAATCAAACGATGTCTCATTATGTTCGACCTCAACTCCTTTATTCACATGATGTAGACTTGCACCCTTGGCGGATTGTGTAAAATACTTGAAGACATCATTATGTGGTTGCATCTTTCCTGAGTTGTTGCTTCCTTTTTATTGGACCATTACCTATATGACTTCAGTGATCATGGGAGATCAGATTGTACTCCATTGTATACAGATATATTTAGATTGATTTTCATATTGGTTCTATTGGGTCTTATTCGTAACTATGAAAACCTTTGGCATGTAACCGCATTTTTTTTTTCCTATTCATGGCCACGAATAGTTTTTTGGTATATTTTCACATGGATCTGTAGTGTAATTCTATTGGCAGCCATGTATGCAAATTCAGTGTAGAATGTAATGAGAAACTAGTTCTTCTAGCTGGTTCCCCATCACTCCACTTATGGGTTGTTTATAATGTATTTCATCCATCATAGATACTCCTCTGACCTCACACATTAGGGGGTATCTATTATAGAAATATTTTCTTCACCCTATGCACTCTTACACAAAAGGCCTTTTTCCCTTTTCCTAGGCAGACTTATCATCCCTGTTTGTAAATCCCAGAGATAAAATTACATATTTTTCAACATGTATGCACCTTGACTACTATACAGCATGTGTATATGCAGGTTGCACCACTACAGCCCATGTACATCGGGATTTGTGCCCAAAAATGAAATTTGGTGTCAGGTTTTCATGTCACGACAGGAGATCTCTGATCCTTGGCCTTCCATATATTGGAAACGTTCCAACTCATCCCTTCAGTTCCATTTGAAGGCTATAAATGGGCCAATTCCGAGCTATGAAAAAGAGGAGAAATAATTCAACTTTGAGAGCAAAGTTACTCTGGAGAAATTATTTACTAAATATTGAGTCTGCATCCCTTTGTCCTTTAAGTCTGAACACAGTGTTCATCCCCCAAGCTCTTCCCTTATTTGATTGAGAACTTCATTGTCTATCTTCTTTGAGCTTACCTTTGGTGGAGGATTGAAGTGGTGGAGGCCCAACTGAAAGGAACTTAGTTTCTCGGTTTCAAACCATGCCAACACATAATTCTATAACATTTTCACTTATGTTGATCATATACTAATAGAAATACTCTTTTCCCGTTCAATTGATATCTTACAAATATTTGAATTATTATTCCATGGATGTATTTGTCATGTTTATTAATGGATTATGCTATTGAATGTGCTAACATAATTTGTTATCACCATATGCTTGCTTTGCTTGGTTGTTGAGGACTAGCTGTAGGTATATTGCTTTGGGTCAAGTGCTCAATGGTGGACTTCATCGAACGTCTAGACGAGGTAGGCATTTTATCTTGTCTTGTTATCATATTTGTTTACATAGCATACTTGAGAATAGAGTTGATTTTTGCAGTCATTTCTGTCTGTTGTGATTTACCCTAGCCATAGATATATTTTCCTCATAACAAATGGGATTATTAAAAATGGAAAATTATGAAAACCAAAAATCACTCAACACAGGAAACCAAAAGAAAACCTATGCAATATTCCGAAAATTTTATATGAGGAACTTTTATTTTGAAAAAACATTAAGAGGAGGATGTTAATGCCTCCACAAAATAATCTAATATAAAATAAAATCAAACCAAACCCTTATGCAAGAAAAATTCACAACGCCTATTGTAAAGAATTTAATTTTTTTTATTTTAGAATTTATTTTATGTTCCAACATTAGGCTCCATCTGGGGATTGTGTCTCCCTGTGAGGCACGAAAGAACAACAGAACTTGTGCCTTCTTTATTGGTAATGGATTCATTATTCTATAAATTTAAACTAAAATTTTTTGAACAAACTAAAACCCATTTTCTCACTTTTCAATATAAATCTCATATTAGAAATATTAGAATTTTTTAAATTTAAAATTTCAAAGCATGATGAATTTTAGATTTCAAGTAAAGCTATTAAAAAATTCCCTTCATCAAAATCTACTCAGGATTTATCTAAGGTAATTAATTAGAATCAAGCTAAAACATTAGATTTCAAACTGATGATTTTCTTTACTCAAGGGAAAAAATATTTATTTTATTCATTAAAAACTCATTTGGATCAAATTATAGAGAATATTGAAAAGAACTAATAAGAGGGTATGAGTGGAGATATGTAGTTACAATTAATTACGGTTATCATAGACATTGCTTCACTTCCATCCAGACGTCCATAGCCCCGGTGAAGATATCTATGCCCCCCAATCCTTAATTTTCTTTCACCATCCCACTATTTATTATTATTTCATTGATTTGAGATGAGGGAAATCATTTAGATGAATTTCCTTTCATCATCTCTTTTGGACAAGATGAGGACAATCATTTAGATGAATTTCCTTTCACCATTTGTCTTATTATTTTATTTATTTTGTAGGATGGGGGCAATCAGTGTGAAATAACACTATGGGATGATAATTGTTAAAAATATAAATTAAGTAGAATTGTCTACATGTTAAAGTAAACCCTGAGATTAGCGTCTTCTCAAGATCAACCACATGTTTTCCTATGAGTATGCTAATAGTTTATTATTTTTTCTTTCAAGTTTCCCTTGAGAAAACTATCATTTATCATCTAATATAACAACTCATATTTTGAGGAATTATCCCAAATATACCATTTCAATAATGATAAAGGAAAAAATGTATTTTCACCTTGTGCAAATAACATGTTTGAAATTTTATCTATAAATAAATTCTTATCATTTCTATAAAGATTAGAATAAATGTAAGTGATCAATAGAGTATAGCTTCATTATTCAACCTAAACTAATCTAACTAATAACAACACTACCTAAAAACAAAATAAATGCTCAAATATGAGATTATTTATATACAATTTGATCCTATTCTAAACTCATGAAATGCTTAATCAAGTGATATCATATTTCCAATGTAACCATGAAAGCATTTTGTTCATTAAATTACAAACTATTTATTTGTAAATGTTTGAGAAAAACATGAATAATAACTGCATCGAAAGAGTAATGGGTGACTTACCATACAATTGATTTTCATACTTACAAAGAAAATGTGTTGAAAAAACCACACAACCTAGTGATTTCAAGTGGATTGCAAAAGGATCTTGAAAAATATGAAGAATTACCTCCTCTTGGTCAGTAATAAAAGATAAACATTCCTCAAATCTATCTTCCTTATACACATGACTAAACTCAATTTATAAAATCTATCTTGGTGTATTACTGAGTGGAGGTTCTTCTAGGCCACAAACTGGAAAAAAAAAAACATTGAAACCTATGACATTTAACTTATTGGACAATGCAAACTCCATCCAAACTTCTACTGGATCATGAAAACTTGTCTCTTGATTTTGAAGACACGGTTTCTCTGGTGTATCATAAAATTCATAACAATCAAGAGCAACAAAATCTTTTTGATTTTGTCGACATTCTTCACAAAATGTATTATTAGAACTTAATTCAACAAGACTGTAGTTTAAATCAGAGGTCGGCCACATACTTTTAGAAACTCCAGTAGATGCTTGACTCTTTTCATAATTTTCAAGAGAAAGAAAAGAAACATGCTCAACAATGTCTTGATTTTGATTAATAGGTAAAGAAGAATGAGCTATATATTTATGATAATTTTCATGAATATGTCCATAGCTAACATATTGTTCAAAACCTATTTCAAAAAATTCTTTCTCTTCAAGAATCATCTCATCTTCAAGAAATGCAGTATAAATATCTTTATATTCATTATAAAACGCTAGATTATTTAAAATTTCTAAAGGTGATAAATATAAAATATTCCCTTTTTGTTATTGAAAATTAGCATGAATAAAATTATCATCATAGGGTTGCAAATCTAGAATTGGTATTAGAGGTTCTTTTAGTTTTTTCCCAAAAGATTGATATTCAATATCTCCCAAATGATATGCTTCACATAACATTTCCTTTGAAATATAATTATGAAGAAAATATAATGGTAAACCAATGCTACCTGACTGATTTTTGTTTATTTCAAGCATATCTTCTTCAGATTTTTGATGATTTATTGACTGTGAAGTAAAGAAGAAATTGTCGTCTTTAAATTTAGGAGTATATACCATATTTCTCGATGACTCAACAACCCTATGATGATCCTTTAAAATAGATCCCTCAATCTACAGAATGTTTTCTTGATTAATATGTGTAAGGTTTTCTTCTTCATTCTCAATTTTGTAATACTTTTGTTGTTCCAGTGCTTGGTCACCTTCTTTTTCATTGAATCCCTGAAAATCACCTATAAAATTCATACAAAAATCATCTTCCCAATCATTAAACTATTTTTGATTTGGAATAAAAGACTTATCTTTTTCGTCAACAATATGAAGCAAAGAAAAATATATATCTGATTCGTCTTGATCCTCTTCTTAATCCAGGTGGATATTGGTGACCACCCACCTGTTCCAAATTCCAACTAGCTCATCTTGACAGTCTTTAGTTCAACATGTTTTTCTATAATGGGGATATTTATTTGTAATTGTGGATTATGAAATTACGGGGTTTTCATGAATCCCTGCACCTCATCTAGGTGGATATTTGTGGCCGCCCACCTATTCCAACTGGCTTATTTTGGAAGTTTTCATGTCATTACATCTTTGTGTACTTCCAGAGCCGTTTTGGGGCTCTAAACAGTGTTTTCTTGGCCTAGCATAGTCGAATTGTAGACTGAGTTAGATTTTGATGGCATGATGCATAGTTCTCGAAAATACCTTTCCAACGGGCTATCACATGCCTAAAATGGAGATCCTATGCAAAATTTACAACCACGGGAAGTTAATGTACTAACTTACCCCAACAGGGCCCCCATGACTTTTGGCACTTCATATCCTAGGGTTAGGGTTTTGGATTTCTGTTGGAACTTGACCAAGTTTGGAGATCCTTGGTTAGGTTTGACCTATTTTGGGACTTTGATAGGCTATCGAAGGCAAAGCGCAAGTCAAAGAAGAAATTGTGGAATCTCAGCCCCTTTTTAGGGATTTTTGGGTTTTGGGATTATGTACAACGGGTATGGGGATGTCGTCCCATGGGTTTAGCCATGTTTAGGCCCATTTTTAAATGTATAAATAGATGTCTAGGTGATGTAAGAGAAAACAATATAGGCATATTTGTGATGATGTGCTAAGTGCAAGTGATAGTTGTACATGCTTTGTGCATACTGTGTGAAACTTCCAAGGCTAAGTGCAAGTGATTGTAAGAGATTGTGTAAAGGATTTGTGTTGTAAAATGGCTCGGGGAAGGAGGATATGGCATGGTGCACGTAGATCTCCTATCTTATGTGGAGTAGGACCTTATGGCTCTGTGCATGTAGATGATTGAAAAAAGATAATAAAGAAGATGAAGAGTTGGTGGACATAGCCCCAGGCTGGGGGTGAACCACATATATCTTGTGTTATGGTTGTTTTGTGCATTTTGATTATTTCTTCATGCCTTTGATGTGATTTATACTTAGTGTTGTTATCTTTATGAATGTTAGAAGCATATTATATAATAGGTTAGTGCTCAATAATGCGAATGAATGCGAGATCTGATCTGTTTCTTTATGCTAAGTACTTAAATGTGTTGAATCTTGTTGAATATTGCATTGCGTTGTAATTAGGGTTTATCTGTGTTGTAGACAAAGGTCAAGTACTAATGAATGACATCTGCTAAGTGCTTTTTTAGAGTATTGTAATCATAGATCTGTGTCCCAACTAAGGTTGCATACACTGGAGTCTTGCAACCACCCCTGCCTCTACCTCAAGTGAGACTTCATCTGCTTCGTAGATGTTGCTAAAAGGGTCGATAGTTAGGGTTTTGTTGGTGCATTGTTGAAGGGTTGAACCATGGGTCTTCCCCTATACCAACAAATGGTTCCATTGCGGGGACCTGAAATTGTGATTGTTGGGAACTGAGGAAAAGAAAGAAATCTCTGTGCATATATCTATTTCTTTAGTGCGCAGTGTTCTACATGATTTATGAAGTTTTGTGGAGGCAGATCTAAAGAAAAGAGGTAAGATATGAAATCTTTGTGCTTTGATAAAGATAAGATAAGTGGAAAATTTTGTTTCGAAAGTATGGATCTAGGTATGTTTGATAAAAAAATTCCTAGTCTAAAAACTAGGGCACAGTTAGAAGAAAGAAGATTTGATATGAGTAGATCTGATAGAAATAATGAAAGATATGTTATTCCTATGCATAGAAAGAATTTTTGGACTAACAAATGGATGTAGGATCCTAGGAAGAATTTTCTACAGGTTAGTTACTATGATCCTAGTGCGCAATACAAGAAAGGATGGGGATCATTTAAGAGGAAGAGAGGATTAACCCTTTGTTACAACTGCAGAAGGTCGGGCCATATTGCTAAGGATTTCCCTGATAGATGACCTACTTGTCTTTGTTGTAAAGATATGGACCATGAAGTTATGGATTTCCCTAGAATGATTTCTAAACTTGAAAGAATGAATATGGAAAAAGATAAACATGAGAAAGACTCATAAATTAAGACTATGGAAAAACCCCAGAAAGGATCAGAGACTATATTGTCAGAAACGAAAGAGACCCTGAATGATCATAGAGAAATCGATCTATCAGAGATCTTAAAAGACAAAGAATGCATAGACTCAAGAATAGGAGACTTTGACATAGACTGTGTTTTGGACGAGGAAACACAGGTGAATGTCATGACAGAAAGTACTTGGGAAATTTTAGGAAAGCCTGCTATGATTCCTTCATTGGGAGGAATAATATTATTTAGAGGAAAGTTGATAACCCTATATGGAAGACTTACCCAGACATCTATGAGTTCTCATGGCACTTCGATGGAAGAATAATTTGAGGTTGTTAAATTTATTAAGAACAATGCCCCATTTGCTATGTTACTAGGAAAAACCTAGATTGAGAAAGATCAGATCTGAAGAAAACAAGAAGAGGAGGTTCTAGAACAAAAAAATCAATAACTAAGGGACTTCATGGCTAAGAGAATAGAACACTTATTGGAAGAAAAATAAAACCAGTCGAAGCTACTGAGGACCAAAAATATGGCTGTCGAAGTTGAAAGAACACAAGAAGACCTGAAACATTTGTGTGTACAAGAGAGTAGAGAGCCTACCCCAAATAGAGAAGAAGTATTGGCCTTGAACCCTACGAAATACCATCAACAATGAAAATTTACTATGCCAAGAAGAGATAAGAATCAAAATGGGAATCCAGTAACGCAGATCACAGGGAAGAAGGCTAGAAATCTCAGCAAGAAGAAGGCAAAGTTGGAGAAATTACAGGAAATTCCATAGAAGACTTCGCAGAACGAAGGTCTCTAGAATTCAAACTTTGCCAAAATATCAGAGCAAATCAGATTGGCACTTCACCATGGTGGAGCGATATGACCATTGGAGGAATTATAACCGTTAGATTGATGTTCCCGAACATTTAGAGCAACAGTTATGATCAGAAACTTCACCATCGGACCATTGGGACCACGTCGTAACCGACATATTGTCCGTTGGAAGGATTTGTTTCATCGTTGTCTACTTATCCCGTCGATTGTTGCACTGAGCACAATTTCGTGAATTGTATCCGAGCCCACAAGAGAACTTATTTTTATTGTGTCATGCTTATGGAAACCTTGCCATCCATTCTATTGCATTGACAAATTGTTCATCAGCCTTAGATATCCAATCTCGAGCGTGCATGTCGAACGAGCTCAGCGTTGTGGAAAATTCAGTAGAGGAAATTTTAATTGATCTAATGGAAGAGAGAGTGATGTACACAGGATTTCAAGCTTCATCGACACGAGGAGTGCAAGCCTCCCCATATATTTCTCACGGATCCAAACCATCCTGAGTTGCAGACGAGAAAATAACTAAGCATCGAGATGAATTGGCAAACACAAAGTTAATACCTTCCATCCTACCCAAATACATCCCACCTCTGGCTAGCATGGTGAATCATGGCAGTGTCCCCAGGGACTTCGACTACGCCTTGGTCACTGTGTACCTCCCAAAGGGGATACGCACAGGCAAGCCTCAATCAGATAAGATCATGACACTAAAGATCAGTGACTTTAACCTAGGATATTGCAAGAACTTCATCATGCTTTCTCCTCACAGGTATTTGACTAGGTTGAAGGGGAAGAAGTTGAGGATAATCCCCCAACCATGGACTATGGACCTCGCGCAGTCCACCATCCTGAACGTAATGAAAATACCCCATTTTGGAAGGCACCAGGAGGTTAACACGTGCGTTAATATCCTACTGTCGAGATTCCATGGTGGTTATTTGTGGATAGACAGACGCGTCACCTTTGATCTATAATTGATCCATCAAATCACCAGATTGAGCATGCAGGGACCAAACCCGCAAGACTTCTACCCAGGGAAGGTTATAGACCACGCCCTGGAACAGAAGATTAAAGATACATACGACGATGTAGAGAAGGGGAAGTGAGGCTAAAAGGTAGCCTCCATCCAGAATGGCGCAGTGTGCCTTGCTTTCCAATTGATTGCTGGTAAGTTGGTCCAAAAGAATAGACCCACACAGGTCACAGGGTTTGTTGTTGACCTCGCAGGGAAATGCGTGGAGGGGCTACAAATGAACTGGGAAAAGTACTTAATGAACTAGTTAGACCAAGACTGTCGTGAAGCCCAGGATCAGGGCTATGATTTCCATTTTAGTTGGTTGTTGATCCTCATCGCGTTCATAGCTTGGGAGATGTCGGAAGGTGTGACCTTCCCGGAACTAGATCCATCTGAACCCTTCGCCATGAAGTTCACTTCGCTATGGTATTCAAGTGATATGGGAAAACAATGGAAATCAAACGCAGTGTTCCACACCTACTACCTGCAGTTAAAGAGGGATATTGAGGTTGTCCCTTGTACAACGCCGAACAACCTGCACAGGTTCAGGCCATCTGTGAAGTTCCACGCAAACAAACATTTTATTTACATCATTGTGTGCGGAGAAAAACACAAAGAAGTACTACAGAGTTATTACAAACTCACAGAAGAGGAATTAGAAGAAATAACTAAGGAGTGTCCTCCAGAACTCCTTATCCTTGTTGACCCCACAGAACTATTTGATCCTGAACTAATCAGAAGCTTGGTGATCACTCGTGAAGGGCATGATACACCTGGAACTAGCAGAAGGAAGAAGACAGAAGAGCAGTGCATCAAAATAAACTACTTCAGACTCACTAGGAGGAGGAGGTGATGACAAAGTAGATAAAGAAGAGAACAATGGACAAGAAGATTCGCATAAGCAAGGCGAAGTAACACCACCACAAAATCCCCTTGAAAATGCAGAACCATATCACAAAAGAAAGGTTTCTCCCATGAAACCCACATCGCTGAAGAAGTCAAAAGCTAGTAAGACCAAGCTGCAGACTGTACTCACGCTCAATGACTTTGAATTCATCAACCCAGTTGTATCAGATACCTCAGAATATCTTTTACAGAGAAATGAAGCTAAGAAAGAGACCATGTATGATAAAATTGAAGAAGAACTGCGAGGGGTATAGCATGCCCTTCACTCCAGCTGTGAAGTGTCCATTGAGCCCCCTCCATCAGAAGAAATGGAGTTGGGAGATGATCCTACCCAACTCTGCAAACTAGCCGATGTGAATGAATCGTGCTTTCGTCATGCACAGTAAGAAACAAAACAAGCCACAGTGTCCCTGAAGAAAGAAAAAGAGGAAGTAATAGAGCAATGCAGGGTTGCGCAGCAGGAGAAGGTTGCCCTCCAAGTAAAGTTTGAAGAGGAAAAGGTGCAGATCCAACATGAGAAAGAACAATTGCTCGTGGAGCATGTTGTATTAAAATAATCAGTCAGCAGATCACTTCACTCTGTGACGGGCTTAGAGAAAAAGGAGGGAGACCCAGTGGAGCATCAATTAGCATAGCTTGTTGAAGCCATCCACTAGCTTCAATAGAGAATAACATATCTAGAGCTACAAACAGTACCAAGTACTTTGCAGGATGTGTGAGATAAAAGAGAAGCAACTTCTCGAAGCACAGTTGAGAGAATCAAGGCCTTCACCATGGAATGTAAATAACTAAGTGATCGCAGTGCGTAGACTTATGAGTGACTCACTGAGGATCCCGAACTAAAGACACTGGAGTCACAACTCCAGGAGGCCAAGAATCAAGAAGCAATAGTACAAGCAGAGCTGAAGCTCCTGTCAATAGTTGACAGAATGAAAATATCTCAGGGACAACGCACTTCTCAACAGCAGGTCCATACCATACAGAGAAAAGTCATGGAAGTTACTCAGAGGATCTAGCTAGTCCAGGATACAGCTTGCTAACTGTTTGAGGAGATTGAAGGACGAGGAGAAGAGATGGAACAAGTAGTCACTTTAGTCGAACAATGATTAGAGGGACCTGTGAACGAGGTATCTCTTCAAGACTTTTTTGAGCAGGAGGCCCTCGCGAAGCAGCAGGTCGAAGCAGCTCGAGCCAGGCTCGAAGATTTTGAGGTAGAGCTACCCAGATCAGAGTGACTTGGGACAATTAATAGGTGAGTGTTGGGGGCCTATTGGCCCTTGACCAAGTTTGGAGATCCTTGGTCAGGTTTGACCTATTTTGGGACTTCGACAGGCTGTCGAAGGTGGAGCGCAATTCAAAGCACAAATCATGGAATCTCGGCCCCTTTTTAGGGATTTTTTGGTTTTGGTATTATGTAACGGGTATGGGGATGTCAGCCCATGGGTTTACCCATGTTTAGGCCCATTTTGTAATGTATAAATAGATTTCTAGGCAATGTAAGAGAAAACAATATAGGCATATGTGTGATGATGTGCTAAGTGCAAGTGATAGGTGTACATTCTTTGTGCATATTGTGTGAAACTTGCAAGGCTAAGTGCAAGTGACTGTAAGATATTGTGTAAAGGCTTTGTGATGTAACCTAGCTCAGGAAAGGAGGATCTGGAGAGGTGTGCGCAGATCTCCTGTCATATGTGGAGTAGGACCTTATGTCTCTATGCATGTAGATGATTGACAGAAGATAATAAAGAAGACAAAGAGTTGGTGGACGTAGCCCCAGGCTGGGGTTGAACCACGTATATCTCGTGTTATGGTTTTTTTTTGCATTTTGATTATTGCTTTATGCCTTATACTTAGTGTTGTTATCGTTATGAATGTTAGAAGCATATGATATAATAGCTTAGTGCTCAATAATGTGAATGAATGCCAGATCTGATATGTTTCTTTATGCTAAGTTCTTAAATGTGTTTAATCTTGTTGAATACTGCATTGTGTTGTAATTAGGGTTTATCTACACTGTAGAAAAAGGTTAAGTACTAATGAATGGCATCTGTTAAGTGATTTGTTAGAGTATTGTAATCACAGATCTATGTCCCAGCTAAGGTTTCAGACACTGGAGTCCTGCAACCACCCCTGCCTCTACCTCAGGTGAGACTTCACCTGCTTCGCAGGTGTTGCCGAAAGGGCTGGTAGTTAGGGTTTTATTGGTGCATTGTTGAAGAGTTGAACCCTGGGTCTGCCCCTATGCCAACAATGTCTAGGTTTTTTTCATTCATGTTTATCATAAAAAGGCCTTCATAGCCTCATTGTAATTATCTTCTTGTGAATGAGTGTAGCCGCCACATCTCTTCTCAAAGATAAAGTTGCCACCATTCTAGAAAGTCTTGCACTCTTTATTTTACAGTCTCTGTACATTTCTTTCATTAATAGAAATCATGTATTGTTGTAGTTCATTGTTTCTAGCAATTTTTATGTGTATTTCATTATAATATATCTTCTTTCATTTCGTTCTGAAAATAATCTGGATTAGTGGTATCAGAGCAGGTTGCTCGTGATCATTTTTCATTGCATGTCCCTGACGAGGTCCGAGTATAGCAAGTTGGGTATTGATTTTGTCTCTCTTGAGGAAAATTTCTCTCACAAACCCAAGAAACCCTCTATGGTGGCAGAAAAGAAAAATAGTGGAGCAAAAGATTCTATTAACCTGTTGCTTGAGCAATCTCTTGCGTGACAGAGGGACGAAATGATGGAGAATTTTTCCCACATCCTTCAATGCCTGTCAATAACAATAGATGCAGCCTCGTCAAGCGACCACTTTGGAGGAACCTCTCCCTTCAAGGTACAAGTTAATTTTGATATTCCCATATTTGAAGGTCAGATAGATGCAGATGCCTTAGAAAAATGGGTAAATCTGTTAGAAGGTTATTTCTCTATTCACAATTTTTCGATAAGGAAAAGATCACACTCCTCAAGGATCTCCTACCATGTAAAACATTGGTGGGAAACTTAATGGGATAAAATTTCCACTAAGGAATCTAGAATATATGGGTTCAAGCCCACTTGGGATTTTTTTGTGGATGCGGTCAAGGAATAATACTACCCTATTCATAACTATAAAGATCAGTACATGAGATGGACCACACTACTGCAAGAGAAGATCCAAACAGTGTCAGAGTTCACAAATACTTTCCATACCTTGTACAGTAAGTTAGGTATCAAATATTCTGAGCAGCATCTAGTTCTAAAATACCATGGGGCTCTGCATAGGTACATCCAAAACAAAATGGATTTCCTAAACATCTCATCATTAGGAGCTGCCTAGCTATATGTTGTCAAAATCAAGCATAAATTTAGGCACCAGAACAAATGGGAGTTTGGGTTTGCAAATCTGCAACAACCAAAGCATGGTAAAGACAGCCCTAACCAACAGCCTCCTGAAAACCAATCCAAGAGATGGGAAAATAAGGGTAAAGTAAATATGAAGAATGACATTGGGAAGTGATGCGACTTCCACAAAATCCCTTGGCATAACACTGATGAATTTCGCTCAAAACAATCATTGGTGGTCAAGGTCAAAGACAATGAGTTGAGCCCTGATTTGGAATCTGATCCACAAAATATTGAAAATATATAGATCATCGACGTAGACCCCAATGTTATTGTCACAACCACAACAATTCAACCAAAAGAACCAATAGATCATGAAGAGGGGGAAATCATCCTCCATTCACATATGTGGGTGAAAGGGAGCCCATTTCATTTCATGGTTGATAGCGGTAGCTAGAAGAACCTCATCTCAACTGAGTTCATCAAACAGTTGGGGTTGTCAAAAAACCACACCCACAACCATACAACATCGGGTGGATTTACCAGGGACGAGATCTTTGTGTCATCCATCAGTGTCGCTTGTCCTATGGCATACATACCTTCAAGGATGAGGTAGTGTGTGATGTTACCCCTCTTTATGTTTTTATGTTGTTTTGGGCCAACCATATATGTGGAAACATCATGTTGTTTATAAGTCTCGACCTCGTAGTGTCATTATTACTTTGGGGGGTCAACTCTACAGGATACCAAAGGTAGTTCTAACTATTGTATCACCAAAATAGTGCCGCAAGGTAATCTCTCATACTACAAAATTCATCCTTTTCACAAACTGTTCAATGGATGTGCTAAAGGCCATTAGAACCACTGCAGCCTCAGCACCTTCTATCTAGCAGAAGCAGATTGTAAAAGAGAAATCATATATTGTTTCTTCACATACAATGGTTCCTACACAATGCCCCATGAATCCCAAAGACAACAAGTTAAGAACAACTAAACTATTGAGCATAAGGACATAAGAACAAAAAACCAATAAGACTCGTGTCACCAATGGAAAGGATTATATTAGTGAAAAGAAAACACCAAGAAGAAAGAGGACTTTGGGTCCCTTCTTCCTCCAAGGGAGGGCTCTTGGACCCCCACAACTAATCTCTTCTTACAACTCTGAAAGAAATGGTGAAAGAATCCCAAGATAATCCACTCAAGAGGTGATATGGATTGCCCAAATGTAATTATGCTAGTATGCTCTTGATGAGAAAAGAGGATTCCCCAAGAGAATAGCAGCATCATAACCTTGCAAATGAATTCCTTGAAAATGTAGTGCACCCATGGCCTTGTTTTATAGCATCACTTTGAGGTATTGTGCAACCATCTTTTAGTGTGAAAAGGGGTTGTTTAGGGAATTTTTAGGTTTTTGACCAACCACCCAATCAGATCCATCTGAGATTTGGATGTCAAATCAACTTGGAAGCTGAACCAGAAGTGGGTGGGAGGCCGACCAATCTCATAAATGCGCCATTCTCAGGTGTGCATGGATTTTAGCAACCACAATAGCGCATCGTGCGCATGTGCACTTTTCTTGCATTTTTGGATGGCACATGTGCATGTGCGCCCTGTGTAGTCATAGCGTACCTTAATTTTATAACTGGTTGTATAGTTTTGGACCTTTTGGAAATGCTTTTTTGGTAATTTTGGTCCATGGGTGAACTCATAACTATTTGAAGCTGTTGGATTCCTATAACCATTTAAGGATGAAATTTTAGTGATAACAGATGGCCCCTGATGGATGAGGTTAGGAGCATATGTATAGCCAAAATTCATCAATGTTTCTTCTACTGAGAGTATCTTTGTAAGAAAGAGCGATAGTGAGAATATCAAGAGTGACCCCATTAGAGGGAGAAGGGAACCTGTAGGACCCAACCTTCTGTAAGGTGTGTAAAATAAAATGTGTACAAACGAGGTGGCCATGCCCCATGCTCATGTCATGTAACTCAAAAAAGAAGGGTGTTGTATAGTAACTGAAACTGTGTGTTGATGTAGACAACTGCAGCGCCCTTGGGGGTAGTTTGTGATAAAGGCAAAGGAAAATTATGAGGAGGAACATACTTTGAACAATAGGCAATGACACCTATAAGAAGTATCATGAATTCTGTAGGCATTGATAGCCCGGCCAAGTTCAGAGGTCTTCGACAAATATAAGAAAAAACTGCAATAGTCATAAAGTAAGACCCACCGTAACATGAGAAAGTGTTGAAGTCGAATGTTATGGGGTCAATGACAGTAAGGAGCAATTATGGTTCTTCCTGTTCCATCTAAGACCTCTCATTGGAAGGGAAAATGAGAGTCAAGATAGTGTCGCCCTTCTGGAAAACTGTGTTGATGTCAACAAAAGGGGGATGTGACTCCAAGAAGCAAAGGGCTTCGTGAAATCTACTAGGTGAGGTTAGGAACTGAGGAGTTCATGGATGAAGTCAAGATGTATGAAGACTCAAGACTGCCCTTGGTTGGGGGTATATGCGAAGTATAAGTGGCTGCAACCGTTTGACTAGGTCGAGTGTCAGGGGGACAACAAGATGTGGGATAAGTTGTGCCAGAGGCGGGACAAAGTGAACAAACTCAGAGAGCAGAGGTAAGTGGCCTGTGGGATACTTGGAGTATATAGACGATGTCAAGAGGAGTACATGATAAGGAGTGCCCCAACCAAGGGCGACATAGGTTGCATTTTCTAGGAAGGTCGCCAAAGGTGACGACAAAAAGCTATGTAACATGCTAGAAATAATGGCTTAATTACAAAAAGAATGAAAAAATATGTGGGGATAATAAGGCAGATACAAAAATGGGTGCCCCAGCATAAGTTGGCTTGGAGTATGGGTGGCACAAGTTGGTGGAAAAAACAAGTGGAGGGTGGGGGCCCCATAGACTAGTTTCTGTAGTAGGGAAATGTATGGAGGGAAATCTGAGGATGGGCAGACTGATGATGGGTAAATGATGTTGTGGGAGTGCAGTCAAAATAATCCATGAGGAAGTGTCCTAGGAGTCCATTGGTAAGGCTAGAAAAATGAGGAGAAAGAGTATGTGGTTGATTCACGACATGATGTAAGACTATCGGGACTCCCATCCCTAAAGGGTTGAAAGCGACATGAGTGTCAAAGTGCCAAGGGGTACTATGAATAGGACAACTCATGTGGGGGAGAGTACTACTGGGTGATAGTACCGAAAGTGTAATGGAGGTGGCGGTACTGCAAAGCCAGATATGGGGACCCTAAAGGAAAATTTTTGAGGGTGTGACTGGAGATGCAATTGAGATTCAGAGGGAATGATTACATGCCAGTGTTGATTATATACCTAAAGGGTTCACACTAATGTATGATGACCAAGTACCTACACACATGAAAAACCAAATACCTGACGTGAACAATATCTGAAGAGAATCGAACATACAAGTAGTTATTTGATAATTTTGAACATGAGCATGCATACCTGGACAGGGTAAGGAGAAAAATGGCTCCCCGGAGGCTAAGGATAAAAAATGGCTCGGGGACTGTCTTGATGTAGATGACAGGATGTTGATCCCGTGGCTTAAGACGGATCAAAAAACGGACACCCGGAGCTCCCGGAATGGTGTTTGGAAGTTTGGTGAAAAGGCCTATATATAGTTGTAGGGCCCACATTGCCACCTCATTTGTACCTGCTATCAGAGTGATTTTAATGAGAGATATTCAGAGGAGATTTGGAGATTCTAGGAGAATGAGGTAGCCAATTCAGGACCAGCGAGCTTCAGGTTAGTAGTCTTATCATCCTGATTTGGGGGCAGGGCCTGTACGGAGGGTCATTCAAGGGGTTTTGTGGGTGTGGGCCCCCCAGTGCGTAGGCGATCTGGAAATAGGCGTGCATGGGAGCATGCCTATTATTCAGATATCTGCGCATGGGTGCGCCCTAAGGGGGGAAAATGGTGCACATGTGATCCGTTCCTATTGGCTACACAACTGCGCATGGGTGCATGACTATGTAGTGGTCAGGCGTGCTGTGATGCGCGCCTATTTTCGTGACAGGGGCACATGGAGGCGCCTTTGTCTGGCATACAAGTGCACATGTGTGTGTGCCTATGGGGTGAACAGGCATGCATGTGTGCATGCCTATGGGGTGAATAGGTGTGCATATGTGTGCGCCTATGGGTTTAAACAGTCGTGCCTTGGGGGCAAGGTTGATGGGTTCAAAACTCATCTTTTTTGGAGAATTTAATGTGTTTTATGTTCGAGATGGTTTATCTAGGACTATATTATGTGGTTGCAGGCAATCATTGGGACGATGTCAGTCCACTTGTAAGAGCGGGACTGGTCACAGCTGAGGGAGGCCGTGACTATTGAGGAGTCAGCGGTTCGTGCCACTTTGGCAGCCTGTGGGTTGCTGAAGTTCTTCGAGTGCCCTTTGATACAGGTGCAGGAGTATCTTCTTCAGTTTTTGATCTGGATGCGGAGTTCATATCTACATTGTTTTATGGTGTGGGGAGAGCAGCTAGCCTTCACTGCGGTGGAGGATGTGTACTTTCTGATGGGGCTCCCTTTTCGGGGAACACCCTTACCAATTGAGCCTGTGTTACCTGGGGATGGGCAATTGGCTACCTTAGGCTAGAGGTACTTTTCTAGAGAGAACTTTATGTCAAGCTCTGTAGTGTGTATCGAGGCTATGGATGCTTGAGTTCATCATTTTGTGGCAATGATGATTATGAGGGTATATGGGTCCCTTGCAACTCAGTGGATCAGTGGTGGTTAGCTGAGGATTATGGGGAGGGCACTGGAAAGAGAGTATTTTGCCTGGGGCTTGATGTTGCATGCCAAGATGGTAGGGCAGCTTGATAGGTGTCGGACTATGGACTCAGGGGACTTTGCCTTTGGGTCCATTTTGGTGGCCTAGTTTTTGGAGAGGGTGTCGATGTTTCACCCTAGAGTTTTATTGGGTGCACCTAGTGCACAAGAGCCATGATTGATGCGGTGGTCGACGATTTTGATTCGCCATGGTGGTGGTGAGGGTGGCCATTTTTTCTCAGTTGAGGCAGCACAGGTGTGGTAGCAGATGTCGTAGATAACACTACGGTATCCGTACCGTGGGGTGGATTTCCAGGGTGATCTGGATATGGTGTTACCTCTAGGTGAGGTGTTTGAACATTGAGGTATGTTTGTGATTTGTTTGATATGTTTATATTTGAGATAGTATGACCTATGTATTTTGTATAGATGTTGATATTATCATTTGGTTATTTGTATGTGCAGAAGTGGGACCTCACGGACGTGAGGTTGAGATGGTGAGAGAACCAGCTCGTCAAGAGCCAGTGAGACCGCTGCAGGGAGAGTCGCAGGTAGGAGAGAGACGTCGGCGCGAGGACGTTGAGGTGAGACTAGTCGATGATGAGAGAGAGGCTAGGAGACGTCATTTTGATGACCCTGGTGCTGGGCCATCGCATGCTCCTCCAGTGGAGGTCGAAGGAGATTTTGAGGATATTCGTCGTCGCTTGGAAGTGGTGCTACAGGGAGTGCCTGAGGGCATGTGGTTGTGCATCTAGGATGAGGGCATCCTGGAGCAGTGTGTGGGAGTTCCGTTGATGTGGTGGTCCATTGTTCAGAGAGTAGCAGTAGCAGGTGCTGCGATGACCGGGCGGTTACCTCCAAGTCTGGAGGGACTGATAGTGGGTGGGGCACCACCGCTTGAGGGAGGGGAAGGAGGTGGTGCTCTAGAGGCACCTTAAGTGTATCTCTGTGTATATTTGCATATTGTATATAGGTTGGTGAGCCCATTTTGGTGTAGTGACACCAGTTTTGTACCGAGATGCTTCACTAGCCTACGGATTTTGTATACGATGTATGTTATGTGTATGTAAACATTTTGATGGCATTGTTGACCGATTTATATATATATATATATGAGTATACATTTTGGGGTCTTTGTGATGTTCACATGTGTGTTTTTTAATGTTATTTATGATGTCTAATATATATATATATATATATATATATATGTTGTGACAGGCTCTTGATGGTTTATGTGTGTGTAACAGTATCTTGATGTGATATATGCCAATCGAGTATAATGTTAGCTAGGTTATTTGTGATTTGATTAAATTGTCATGGAATATGCGTAAATGTAATGAAATCAAAATGTCGAGATAAAAGTCTAACTTGCAGGTATTTGCGAAAAAGGCAAGGGTCACAGACACGATACACATTGTTGAGCTGGAGGATGACTAGTTGGGAGTCAAGTAAGATGCTAAGGTGGCGAATACGATGATGGCTAGCATCAGCGAGGAGGCCAATAACGGCAGTGTACTCGGCTTGGTTGTTGGTTGTTGAACCCAAATATATGCCACTAGAGTGGAGCAGTTCATGTGAGGGGGTATAGAGGGCCCAAGCTTCCGAAGTGAGATTTTGTGTCCAACGACTGGCGTCGTCGGCGTAACCGATGTGGTGGGCCGATGGAGGAATCATCTGTCAATAACACAAATGATAGTTTAGATGAGAGGTATGGAAAAAATATTAAAAATACTATAAAAAGAAATAACCTAATGTAGAATGGCTAGGCTTAGGCATAAAATTTCTTTAAGTATAGCCCGTTGACGGGTTCTTTGAGAGAGAGGCCTTCGGGGGAAGCCAGGATGTATGCGCCTTTGGTGAGGAAATGTTGGATAATGTAGGGGTCATGCCACAGTGACTCAAATTTTCCATGACCGAGGGTATCATGAGTGATATCGTAAGCAAGGACGAGGTCTCATTTGTGAAATGAGAGAAGGTTGACCTGGCGATCAAAGGTGGCCTTTGACCATTTTTTGGCTGCCTCATTGTTCTACAATGAAGATCGACGATATTCATCCAGGGACTCTAAGTTCAGCAAACGTTGCTCCATTGGAGAAGTGTCGAGTAATAGCTCAATTGCGGTGCGTAAGGTGGGGATTTTGCACTCGATAGGAAGAGTGGCCTCGACTCCATGGACTAGATGAAACGGTGTGAAACCAGTGGCCATTTTTATGGCCGTACAGTAAGCCCATAGCATGGAAAATAACATATGATACCAATTGGTCTTATGTTTGTTAACCATGCACTATAACATGGTCTTGAGGACCTTGTTAACTGCTTCGACCTGTCCGTTGGACTGAGGGTAATTTGGTGAGGCAAACTTGTGGGAGAATCCTAATCGAGATGAGAGTTCAACGAAAATCTCATTCTCGAAATGTTTCCCGTGATCAGAGACTAGTTGGAGTGGTACTCCAAAGCGGGATATAATGTGATTAAAGAAAAAGTGTGTTGTGGTGTCAGCGGTGTTGTTGAAGGTAGGCATGGCTTCAACCCACTTTGTGAAATAATTGACTGCAACCATGATGTATTGTGTCCATTGTTGGATGGTGGGTTACAAGTCATGAAGTCAATGCCCCATTTACAAAAGGGGCCGTCAGTAATGACTGGGTGGAGAAGAGCAGGTGGTGCTCATGCTTTGTTGGTGTAAAGATGACATTTATTGCATCGCTTCACAGCGTGAATGCAATCGTGAAACAATGTAGGCCAGAACTAACCTGCTTGGATGATTTTCTGAGTAGTGGACATCCCCGAAAGATGGCCCCCGCACGTGCCTCTATGGCAGTTGTTCAATACTCTATCGACCTCGTCAATGGTCAATCATCGACGAAGTATGGTGTTGACCCCTCACCGATATAAGATATCTTCAATGACGAGATAGCGGGGGGCTTGGTGGAGAATACGAAGGCGATCATCTCGTGAGAGGAGGTTACCAAACTTTTGGGTTCGGAGGTAGACGAGGAGGTCGTTGTACCAAGGATCATCCGATGTGATGTAAAAGAGATGTTCATCAGGGAAGTCGGTATTGATGGGGGCACTAGTAGTATCAGAGGGGAACGTTGTGACAAGTTCAGCGAGGATGAGAGATTTCTTGCTCTTGGGTGTTGAAAATTCGAGATCGTATTCTTGAAGGATAACGATCCATTGGGAAAACTTGCCATTAATTTTTCGACAACTGAGAAAGTATTGCATGGGGTTGGAATCCTCTATGACTTTGGTTGTGCGAAGCAGAATGTAATGGTGCAGTTTCTAGACTGCGAGGACGACTGCTAGGGCTAGTTTCTCTTCGTGATTATACTTCAAGGGTGGCCCTAAGAGATTTTTACTAATGTATTAAATGACATGCTCATGATCATCATTGTCGATTTGAACGAGAACTCCTTCTATTGAGACAGTTGATGCTGATATGTAGAGGATATAGTCGCAATTATTGTCAAGTGAAGTAATTAAAGGGGTGTTGGAGAGCACCATTTTAAGATCGTCGAATGCTTTTTGGGCATGTTCATCCCAGTGTAATGGGATGTCGTGGTGTAGTAAGCAAAGGAAATTGTGTGCTTGAGTGGCATAGTCTAGGACAAATCACCCTAAAAAATTAGCTTTTCCTTGTAGGCTCTGGAGTTGGCGTAAATTCCGTGGGGGTGGAATTTTTGTGATGACCTGGACTTTGAGGGGGTCCACAGTAATACCTCTTTGGGAAACGATGAATCCAAGGAGGCGCCTGGCAGTGACATAGAATACGCACTTGAGGGGGTTCAAGCGGATGTTGTACTGATGACACTATTGGAAGATGATCCGTAAATCATCAATATGCTGGGTGCATTTTTTGGATCGTGCTGTGAGATCATCCAAGTATGCGAGGATTATATGAGCTAGAACATGAAAAATGTATGTCATAGCCCATTGGAAAGTTGCGCCAGCATTTTTTAGGCCAAAAGGCATGACACGATATGCAAAAGTACCCCAAGGGGTTGTGAATGCGGTTTTGTATTCATCGGCTGGATGGATTTGGATTTGATTATAACCAGAGAAACCATCCATGAAGGACAGAGCCTCGTGGCCTATGCATTGTCGATCATTTGATCGATGAAATGCATTGGAAAGTTGTCTTTGGGACAGGCATGATTGAGATTGTGAAAGTCCGTGCATACATAGATAGTGCCCTGTTTTTTGTTAACGGGTACAGGGTTAGAAACCCATGAGGTATAGGCAATGGGGTAGATGAACCCAGCAGCGCGTAATTTATCAATCTTGGCTTTGATAGCCGCGGCTTTGGATGGGTGTAGTGGTCGTTGTTTTTGGTGAACCGGTGTGATATCAAGCCAGGTGTCTATGCGATGTTTGATAATAGAGGGATCAAGGCCAGGCATCTCTGTGTATGACCAGGCAAAAATTTCCCAGTCTTCTTGGAAGAGGGCTTTATAAGCGGTGATTTCTTGAGGAGTGCATGCGGCACCAATGGTGATTTCCTCGACGACTTGATTTTTTATGGAAATATCAATTTTGATGGTCGGGGAAATGTTGGCCATGTTGCCTTCTTCAAAAGCATCAGGGGAAGGAATGGGGTTGTTGAACCAGTCGATATTCCCTGATGGGATAAAATCCTTTGTTTTGACTGCATATATGGGGTGTTGGTTAGGAGGTGTGAAGGCTTCCTGTAAAAAGAAGAGCACTCTGTGGTGTCGCGCATCCCATGGGTAGTCGGGGGTGGTTAACTCCTCGAGTATGTCCTCATCACAGTAGAATTGGCAGGAATATAAGGGATCTAAAAGAGTGATATCGGTGACTATCACTGTGTGGTTGTCCTTTGGGGATGAAGAAGTAGGGGGAACGACACAATGAGATTGCGATGGTTTGCTCGACATAAACCAAATATCGAGGTATTGAGGAGTACTAGTGGTAGTTGGATGTAAAATTTCTGTAGGGAAATGAATGGGAGAATTAGGGGGATTTGGGGGTAAATCCTCGTATAAGTCATCCAAGAACCACGGAGGAATAGGGAGTGCCTCTAGTTTAGGAGAAATGATATGAAGAATCTCTAGTGATGAGGTAAGGTTAATCATCGATTCTATAGGGGGCGCAGGGGTTTGAATCAGGGTCATTTGGCGTTGCCTATATTCAATGATCATAGGACATTGATATGTAAAATGATCTAAGGATTTGCATAGAGAGCAAGGGAATCCCATGCATTCATTGAATGAAGTCGTGACATAATGGATGTCAGTGATGTTTGGTGGGGATGATGTAACTGGACTAGGTTCCTGCTGGAAGCTTTGGCGTACTACTACTAATGTATGTCAAAATTGAGGTAGCACTGGGAAATGGTGTGTATAATGGCGATATTCTGAACATATGGCGCAAGCAAATTTGGTTCACAGTCCTTTGCTACTTGTGTTAAGGGAGGT
>ML779424.1:2265487-2299919 GCA_009831015.1 Picea engelmannii
AAATAATGATTTTAAACCCCCTAAGTGCCTATGTGTTTTGACTAATCCCTTTATATGGAGAGGGAACTAAGTGTGGTGCAGATTACAACATGCATGAAATCATTTTTAAGAAGGCTAGGGGCCTTCCCCAAATCACAAACAAGATTACAATGTGTATTTTTCTGCATAGGTGTGTGGGCCTCAGAGTAGACAGAGGCGCACTGAGTGCCAATGCATGAACTGAAACAGATTTTTGGGCGCAGGTGGGCGGGGGGCGCTGAAAAACACAGTAACTTTGGTGCACATGTGCATGATGCGCGACTGTGGGCCATTAAACACGTGAACACCTGTCACACGGTCGTGAAGAAAATTTTGAATGGAATTCTCTCAATTCAGTTTTGAATTGGGTGTTTTGCAGGTCGGCTTAGGCCAGTTAAGGTACCTGCAGGTTAAAAAAATCAAAAGAAGAGCTAGAAAAACCCAAATGGGGTAGGAAATTGATACCTCTCCCCAACAGAGTCGTCAATCTATTGTGCCTCTTTTGTCACCTAAATGAGCAAAACAGAGGTGCTTACAAGCTTAGTTGGGTTAGCTAAGCAAGACAGTAGCAAAGGAAAGGGTTCGAAAAAGAAACATAAATGACTAAGCTAAGAATTAAACTAAGAAATGAAAGAACAACTAAACTATTGAGCATAAGGACATAAGAACAAAAAACCAATAAGACTCATGTCACCAATGGCAAGGATTATATTAGTGAAAAGAAAACACCAAGAAGAAAGAGGACTTTGGGTCCCTTCTTCCTCCAAGGGAGGGCTCTTGGACCCCCACAACTAATCTCTTCTTACAACTTTGAAAGAAATGGTGAAAGAATCCCAAGCTAATCCACTCAAGAGGTGAGATGGATTGCCCAAATGTAATGATGCTAGTATTCTATTGATGAGAAAAGAGGATTCCCCAAGCGAATAACAACAACATAACCTTGCAAATGAATTCTGTGAAAATGTAGTGCACCCATTGCCTTGTTTTATAGCATCACTTTGAGGTATTGTGAAACCAGCTTTTAGTGTGAAAAGGGGTTGTTTAGGGCATTTTTAGGTCTTTGACCAGCCACCCGGTTGGATCCAGCCGAGATTTGGATGTCAAATCAACCTGGAAGCTGAACCAGAAGTGGGTGGGAGGCCGACCAATCTCATAAATGCACCATTCTCAGGTGTGCATGGATCTTAGTGACCATAGTCATGCATCGTGCGCATTTTCTCTTTTCTTACATTTCTGGATGGCGCATGTGTGCATGTGCCCTATGTAGTCATAGCGCACCTTAATTTTATAACTAGTTGTATAGTTTTGGACCTTTTGGAAATGCTTTTTTGGTAATTTTGGTCCGTGGGTGAACTCATAATTGTTTGAAGCTGTTGGATTCCTGTAATCATTTGCGGATGAAATTTCAGTGATAACATGGATATTTGTGGCCACCCACATGTTCCAAATTCCAACTGGCTCATCCTGGCAGTCTTCAATTCAACATGTTTCTTTGTAATGAGGAAATTTCTTTGTTATTGTGGATTATATAATTAGGGGGTTGTCTTGAATCCCTACACAACATCCAGGTGGATATTGGGGGCTTCCCACCTATTCCAACTAGATTATTTTGGAATTTTTCATGTGAGTACATCTTTATGTACTTCCAGGGTCGTTTTGGGGCTCTAAATAGTGTTTTTTTGGCTTTCCACAGTCAAATTGTAGACAAAGTTAGAGTTTGATGGAATAATTCATAGTTCTCGAAAAGACCTTTCCAATGGACTATCACGTGCCTAAAATGGATATCGTATGAAAAAATTACGACCTCGGGGAATTTAATGTACTAATTTAACCCAACGGGGCCCCCATGACTTTTGGCACTTGATCTCCTAGGGTTAGGTTTTTGGATGTCTACGGTTTTTTCATTCATGTTTATCATAAAAATGCCTTCAGAACCTCATTGTAATTAGCTTCTTGTGAATCAACGTAGCCGTCACATCTCTTCTCAAAGATAAAGTTGATACCATTCTAGCAAGTCTTGCACTCTGTATTTTACAGTCCTTGTACATTTCTTTCATTAATAGAAATCATGTATCATTGTAGTTGTTTGTTTCTAGTAATTTTTATGTGTATTTCATTATAATATATTTTCTTTCATTTCATTCCTAAAATAATCTGGATCACTTCTTCTCTATGTTTGAATCCTGATATTTTATTTTATTAGGAAGTTTCTCGCAGGCCCAAAGATTGTTTTCAATTTCCTTGACATAAATATACATTTGTTCCAACGTTGGGGACTATATTTCTCTAAGATAAAAGGCCAAATCATGATGATGTGTTAGTGCATAGTATACCTTGGTAGTTGATTCATAAGGATGAATCTCAACAGGAAAATTATGATATAATTTCAGAAATCTTCTGTTGAATTTCATAACAGTTTCTTCATTCATTCTTTTTGCAGCATAAAACTCAGAAAGATATTCATGGTGAGACTTTCTCTCATCCCATTTGTGCAAGAAAACATCATGAAATTCATCCCAGGAAAAAATTGATTCAGTTGGTAAGTCTTTAAACCATATCTTGACCTCACCTACTAAATAATGAGTGAACATTCTCATAAATACATCTTCATATTGAATTTCTAAGAAATCTCTAAGATGTTCAAAGGATTCCATTGAATGTGGGAAGATATTTGAAAATTTTGGAAGCTAGATCATGAAGGATAACTGGTAGATTCAAAGGTTTATATATATTTAAATCTCGCGGGTGAATCTTTACAAGTTGATCAGATGATATATCAGATATTGAAGGGAGGGGAAATTAATATCATTCACAATTGTTTTGCAAGACTGACTAGGCTCTGGAGGAATAGGAATTTGATCAAGAAATATTTCGAAAGACGTTGATGCATAATATTGAACATTACTTTTAGAAGGAAATAATAACAAAGATTCATCTATTTGAGTAATATAATAAGAAACCAAAGGTTCTTTTTCTAAGATATGAGATGAGGTTTTGGACTTATGATTCTCTCGATCAACTAGATAGAAAAAATATTTTCTAAATATATTTGACAGAACAACAAATGACTAACCAATAGATATAGAATAGCTTGAAAGAAACTTGGCATTTGGTACATGATTATTTTACAATGATTCTACATTTTTCTGTCAAAAGTTGATCTCCTAGTGGAACCACCAGTGAATTTTTCAGATTTATGGAGTCGCCAGGTGAAAAATTAAAACAACTTTTTTGTTTGTTTCTAACTATTTTTCACACTCAAGAACCAGAGATGATCTTTGTTGTACTCTCAGAGAATCTAAAATCCTTCTTATCTGCTCCCTGACAACGACGCCAAAAATGTTGTTACTAGAGATTTTTCTTGGCTGCAAAAGAGAAATGCCTAGTACATTTTCAACCAACTTCTGACTGGAAAGTTGGCCCTTCCATCCAAAGGGGGCTCCCTCATATGACTTAAAAATATGGGCTGCTTAATCTCACCAAGCAACATTTGAACATAAAAAACACAGTGGTCGGATTTAAGATAATAAAACGAAGGTTAAACAGGGCATAGGAAAATAGACAGCAGGCTGGATAAAAGGTTGTAAAACTCTCAGATCAGTTACCTAAATCTATTGGGCATGGAATCTCATCAAACAGAGAAAAACAAATTTATCATGAAAGATAGAAGAAAAGAAGAGAAACAATTAAATCTTAGATTTGCAGAGGGAAAAAGAAATATCTACAAATCTCACATGAAGAAAATACCATTTACTAGCCATTACCAATGATGAATCCAACAAAAGGATAGTGAATGCATATAAGACAATATATTAGGGTTATGAATAAGTAAAACATGTTAAAAACAAAGGTCATGTCTTACTCGCAATAAGACGGAGGAAATTTTTTGTCTCAAGTGATTATTTTATAATTGAAACAGTGGAGGTTATACCAAATTGTTACTTCTATAACCCTAATAACGATCTTACTTTAAAATGGGCATAAACAGTGATCGCATAATAAGAAGAAAAATACAGTCCCCGAGGTGTAGGACAGTCGGTGATGGAGTGTGTTTTTAAGCCAGTCCGTGTTGTTAAAGTCACCGGTTCGAAACCTGCGGGGACAAAAAATCCAACCATGTTAAGGGTTGGTGTGGCTCAGGTCGGGTGCGATCCCCGGGTGATTTTGACGGCTTATATGCCCCTGAGTCACGGTTTCTCAAGCCACAGGTTAATCGCGTAGCCAACAGGTTTCGCACAAATTAACAAACAAACAAAAAAAATAAGAAGAAAAATACAGAAAATACAAGAAGAGACAAGGCTCTACTGAAGAATGAGCAATGAATCCAATAAATTAAATCTTGTTGTCTGAGAATATTTACAACAACCACAATGAGTTTACATAGAATGCATCCTTGTTGCCTAAAAGTATTTCTCATCTGCCTCCCATACAGAGCTATTTTTATAAGCACATATTTCCTATTTCAAAACATAAATTTGTTTCTTGACAGTTCAATGAAGGCATTCGAATCTAATTTGAAACTTGGAATATTTTCCTTTATTATTCAACAAACTCTACAAAACATATTAATAAAATTAAAAATTAAAAATGAAGGACATAACCAAATCTAAAAATCATATGAAACCAAATTATCCAAAAGAAAACCAATTTAATTAACTAATAGAAACTAAATATTAAATTCCAATTGTTTCTTTCCATGATATTCTCGACAGATAGATATTTTGGAAACCGAATTTTAACAGCATGTCATTCTGGTAATGTAATCTCTTCCAAAAACTCATTCATAAACTCGGTTGTTGCAAATTCGCAACTCTATTTTCTGCTAATTTTTGGGAAGATTTAATGATCATATTTGGTCGAGTAAATGTTTCCATATTTTCGACTCGATCTTATCTTTCCAACGATCCCTCACAAGTCCAATTTTGTGCCCCAAATCTCAAGATATGACCTCCCGAAGTCAAGGTCCTGAAACTGCTCTAGTTCAAATTGGTAAACGGTTGGTGCGTTTTGAGTAAGTTAAAAAAAAATATTCTAAATCCCACATGCATGGGAGGGGAATAGACTTTAGTGTTTATATACATAAATGTGTATGGAGTATTTATGTGAACATGGAGTGGGGAGACCATGGTGAAGGGAACACTTAGTTAAGTTTTATTTAAAATTTAAAATATAAAATATATTAAAATTAATTTAAAGTGATTGTACATGGAGTTTTAGGTGGGATGGGGTAGAGATTAGGTATATGTGTAAGGTGGGGTAGAACTTAGTCATAGGTCATCATATGGAATACATCATCCTAAAGTTTTGAAGGCTCGAAAACTATAAAATATAATAAAATATTAATAATGTAAAAATAAATTAATATACACTATTATTACAATAATTAAATACACTAATATTCCATGTGTAAAGAGATGTGGAAACTAACGTTGATGTAGTGGTGACATGGAAGCGCCACCTAAAATTTTTTTCTCAGCATTGCCACATAAGTTGTCACGTCATCAAAATAGTGGAAAAACACAAAACTTCAAAAGGCCATAACTTTTGATCCAATAGTTGGAATGAGGCAATTTATATCGTCAAAAATCTCTCGAGGAGACGAAGATAATGGGATTATTAAAAATGAAAAATTATGAAAACCAAAAATCACTCAAAACAGGAAACCAAAAGTAAACCTATGCAATATTCCAAAAATTTTACATGACCCTTTATTTTCAAAAAACATTAAGAGGAGGACATTAAGGCCTCTACAAAATAATATGATCTAAAATAAAATCAAACCAGAACCTTACGCAAAAAAAATTAAAATGCCTATTGTAAAAAAATTAAAAATATATATTTTAGAATTTATTTTATGTTCCAACAGATTGCATCACCTCCAAGACTACAATTTACTCTGAATAGTGTCCTACGATGGACGGATAGGATCATTTATCTCGCCAGATCGATGGTCAAGATTTAATCATGCCCCTACCCCACCAAGGGTCCATATATGACCGTCTCTCCCAATTGATGGTGACGATCCTTTGAAGAAAAACAAGAGTTTTCCTCTGGCATATCAGTCTGGTTCAGGACTTAGTCAAATTCATAAAGGTTTCTCTAAGTATTTCCCAAGACTTAACGATTTTTCCAGAGCTATTTCCTTGGCCCAAGTGCACCATTGCCTATGTAGGATTCTTTTGTTACATCTTATCCCGAAATATTTATTTACTTAAGGGATCCTAGCACTGCATTACCCAGGTGCATGCATTTGCATAAATAGAGAAGGTCACCAAATCATGTACAATAAGCAAGATCATGGGTTCATCCCTCGACTTACACATAATAGGGATTTGAGTTATTTACATACTAAATGAATATTGTAAACTTCTACCCTTCCAAATTCACCCATTTTATAATATTATTATAGGAAAATAGTCACAGATGTTTTACTAAGACATAGACTATATGTATTCAAGGACACCCAACTCTCCAAGTAGAGATATTTCATTCAAATATGAGACTATCTCCAAAAATACAAAAATAAATTCACAATCAGGTATTCATGTCCAGAAATCACCACGTAAAGCATTAAACTATACACATACCCAATTCAATGCACAAACATAACTAAATTACTTATCTATAATTTGGGAGATATTGGAAACTATTGAAGGGTGTGCCACTCTCCACCCAACCATAGGAAAAGTTGCACAATTCACCACTACATCCAAACATCCCCAAGCCAGGATACGATGCCATGAGAGGATAACTAGTTTTTCAGCAATTTTTTAGGAAGTATCTATCACTTATGCACTTATGTTTTCCTTGAACCAGACAGTTCTCCTTCTCTCCGCTCCAGTGTTCAATATTTTATCTTCTCGCTTGTCTCTCTGTCTCCACTTTCCCCCCTTCTTGTTGTCCTTTATCCCTCCTTTTCATGTGTCTTTTCCTAGACCTCGGGGTAGCATTAGAAACTTCTCAATGGGGCTATTCCCATCCCCCTCATTTATTTCCAAGGGGACTCCCCAACCACCAACTTGAATGGTAATAAATATTATGGGTAGAGAATGGTTTAGGGTTTGTGCTCCTTTTCATTTTTGGTAATTTATTGTCTTGGTAGGGTCATTTCAACTAGTGAGGGCCTCCCTCTTTCACCATTTCCTCTCATAAAATTGTAACCTTTGAAGGAAACCCCTTCAATAGTTTCTCAACATTTACATGTTGCATTAATAATTGAATATGAACATTACAAAATTAATCAAAGGTCCATTGTCTTACAGTGGTCACATAACAGGATTTTCTATAGTTTTGGTCATGATAATAGTTATATTTACATATTGGGGGAAATAGGGGTGTTACACATGCATTCAATAATTAATATCAAGACAGTGAGGAAATGTATCAAAGAAAAAAATGTGGAGTGAATTTGGTGTGGTTATGGAGTACCATGTAGCCTCAATGGTAGACAGAGGATGTTTGGTATGTTTTAGAAGTACCACATATCCTTAATATACCACTAAGGGTATAGAGTATATTATAGAGTGGTATCAAATAAATCAACTCATATATGAAGAAATAATATTTTGTTTCAAGTGCTTGACAAAATGCCTCAAGGAGAATAATTGAGGAAATGTTTTGAATCCAGTGATTGATGGAATGATGACTCAAATTTCTAAAGTAGATTCTTGTTAAAGTATATGGAGGAACAATTTTTGTAATTCATGTTTACATAGTTCAGTTTTGTGGAGAAATTTATGGGTTCAAATTTTCCCAAATGGTGTGAAGAAATTAATGTTTGCTTCAAGTGCTTGACAAAATTCCTTAAGGAGAATAATTAGGGAAATGTACTATGTCCAACGATTGTTAGAATGATGGATCAAATTCCTAAATTGGATTCCTGCTAGAGTACACAAAGGCATAATTTGTGTAATCTAGGGTTACATAGTTCAATTATGTGGAGATATTAATGGGTTTGAATTTGTCTAGATGGTGTGAAATAGATCTTATATGTTGATGTGAAAATGTCATGTCCCCATTTTTTGGATTCCCCTGTTCGGTAGTGGAAATGACCTATGTGGATTGTTAGTGAAGAAAAAGGGAGTCAAAAGAGGTTATTTAGTGTCACTTAGTTACGAGATGTTATGTATTTAAAGTGACATTATAACTAATAAGTTACTTATCTATTAAAAGTGAATTTTAATCCTAAAGTGAAATAAAAAGAGGGATAAGGGTCATATTTGATTTAGTCAAAAAGGGGATAAGGGTTATATTTGATTTGGTCAAAAGAGGGAAATTTCTAGAAAGAATGGAGACAAGGATAAAAGGAGGGGTAGAGCCTCACTTTGGAATTATGATTTGATATATCATTTTGGAAGTTCTCTTGGAGCCATTGTTTCGTTAGGGTTTAGAAAAACCCTTTCACTATTGGTTTGGTTTCGGTGGTGCAATATCCACCCTAGATAGACAAGAGGGGAATCCATCTCAGATTTCCATTGGATCCTAGAAAAGAGGGGAATCCATCTACTATTTTCATTTGAGCTTCTATTTTGGGGTTCGATTTCAGTAGGAGGAATATCGTCTTGCACGGGAGATTAGCATAATATTTCGGGGGAGGCCATACTCAGACTTTACAGGTACAAGGAAGGGATTCTCAGAAATCATGGTATAGGAAAACCCCACAAATTTACTATAGGGTTTCCCTTGAGGCCCTCGTTGGTTTTCAACCCTTGTCCCACTAGGCCCCGCTCGTTGTCCAGTCTTGTCTCGCGAGGCTCTCTGCGATCTGAAGTTGCAGATTTGTTTCGAGTACAGTAGGTCAGATTGTTGCAGCAGGTGTTATTGGAGTGTCTTTGCATCGTCTTCAACAATGGTTTACATAGTTTTGCATCATTCTAGGAGGAGGATTGGATATTTGCAGTTATCCTTTTGTAGATTGGAGAATCCATATACTAGGAGAGATCAGGGCACTACATCAGGTTTTGTTTTTCAATTTATTGTTTGTTGATTTGTCACAACTTCTACAACAGCCCTAGAAATTGTATTGTGTGATAAAGACTCCATTATTAATAAAGTCCCATATTATCTCTTCTAATTTCTAGTGTATGCAACATGTTTGTCAAAATACCTATCTATGGGTTATATGTAACATGTTTGTGGAAATTCCTTAATCGGTTTGATAACATATAAAGAGTATAACCATAACTATATTTGACAAGAAAATATAGCATATTCCATTTGGGGACATTACAGTGGTATCAGATTTGATGATCTTGCCAACCTATAATTGCATGGTTTACAGAATAAATAGAGGTAAAAATCATCATGGACAAAGTGATGATAGAACTTATGCAGAATCAAGGCCCAAGGCTTAGATACAGAGGAAGTTGTTGAGTGAATTCCTTGTGGATCAGCCAAAAAAGAAGTATATGCAGCAAATGATTAGGGGATTGAGTATAGGACAGATGTTGATACATCACTTTGGGATTTAGGACTAGTTGATATTAGTAGAGTGATTGATACGGTGGCACATAGGGTGGTACATTATGATACAATGGTGTGCAGTGGTATGCATAAGTATATAGCAGTGTACGATGGTATACAGTGGGGTTTTTGGATGTTTCCCCCAGGGAGACCTCCAGATAGGGACGTCATGCTTGAAATACTGAGAGGGGGGTGAATCAGTATTAACTTTTTAAACCATTAATAATTAATTTGTTATTTTAATTATCACAATCAACAATGGACTTGTATTTAAAACATCAATTATATAAATCAAGAATTACAAAGTTTATAAATAATAATATCTGATTGTCAAGGACACAAATCCTCTTTAGAGAACCAACTCTTGGAGACACAAATCCCCTTCTTCAGGGAACCAACCCTAGGAAGCACCAAATCCCTTGTTTTAGGGCACCAACCCTAGGAAGCACCAACTCCCTTATTTTTAGGGCACCAACTTTAGGAATCACCAACTCCCTTGATTTCACACTTTAATTAGTAAAGGATATGAATCCTTCCTTGGTCCTCCCTTCCACCCTCACCGCATAAGTATCTTCAGCCTTCCTTGTTGGACTCTGCTTCTCTTTTTTATCTTCTGATATGGACTGCAGAGACACTTATTATTCACGTTTCTTTCTTGATTATATAGTCTCCCAACTGGTGTGAGATTTGAAGTATTGTGTCTCTTTATTTGAACCATTGCACATCTTCATTTAAATTAACAATAATCACTTCTATTATTATTATTATTATTATTATTATTATTATTAGTTTAATGAATTCAAATCCCTTCCAAATTGTTCAACATTTTAATCCTTCACTGATTATTTTCTTATTCTGTATTTGAACATCTGTAGATAGGCGCTAACTCCAAACCATTATTTTCTTTGTGATCGCGGGCTCAAACCATGAGATTACCTGCTAAGTATTTTCCTTAGCGATGTTGTTTCACCTTTATTACCTTGAGCAATCACATGACCAATGACATAACCATGTCATCCAGGCTTTGTCCCTTCGGAACTTTTTCTCTTTTACCAAAATCTTGTTATTGCCGAAGAGATATCTTCCATAGTGTTACCTTTTGTAGTGATTACATATCATGTTGGCTAATCCAATGGCTAGCATTACTCCCAAAGTTTTGAAATCGACGGTCTCATCTAATCCTTCCACAATTTTCACTATGATGAGATCTTATCCATTGATCTCTTTCTCTTTTATCTTGATATGATGGTGTGGAGTTAATCTCTTGTTGAATGGCTGATTTTTTCTTATCTTGAGGTTAAATCAAAATCGAAGATCACAAATTAATCACGAGTTGATATGAATGGTTCTCATTCACTCTGGGACTTCGACGATTCGTGACTTCGAGACGTCGGGTTACAAGAATTTTGGAGTGGGACAATTTCTCTGGAGCTTTACCTACTGAATAAGTCATAAAGTTGTGGTGACCAATTATTGTCAGTTAACTCTTCATGTTTACTCTATTCTTCCACTATGTTTGATCAACGATTGAGAATACTCCCAAAGTAGATCAACGTTTAGCTTTACTTCACGATTTTGGCCTTCGGTGATTAGCTAATAAAAGAATCTCAGATATCCCCAAAGTTAGTAATATTAGAGTGACGTGGATTTTTGACATTAGTGTTGATATGGCGTTGGTTGAGTGGATGCTATGTGTCACCTTTATTCATGACTTTCATATACCAAATGTGCCAACTAGACCTTGACACTTGCCATCTATTGATTGGGCCACATGTCATATTTGTCTTACTACGTGTCTCATCCTAGATCAAAAGGAATATTCTTCGATTCTTTTCCTTCAGAGGGATGCCACTTCCATATTCTTCAACTCTCTAAATGGATGGTATCGAATGGAATATTATTTTTTGATACTCTGATTTCGGAGTGTTATAACAACTCTTCTCTACTAGACTCTAAACACTTTCCTTCAAACATCAATTAATAGTTGCCACATGTTACAGCCTTTCTGGACATCGAATAAAGGGTATCTATGAGGAAAATTGTGTTTTGATACTCCGATTTCGGATTGTTAAAACAAATCTTCTCCACTGGACTTTGAATACCTTCCTTCAAACATAAATCAATAGTCGTCATGTGTTACCTCCAAATTCATCAATTAGGATCACCCCGAGTTAATCTCCACCATTTTTCTAGTCCTTCTTCAGACCTACTTTGTCTTTATCTAATACGCTCTTTCTCGATCCAAATAACCCACAAACCATTGATTTACCTTGCTATCAATCGGTCATTATTTTATTTGGGACTTTGTGCCTTTGGCCCCACTTATCCTATCCTTCCACTTTGTCATCGATGGTTGGTGGGATTTTCCATCTCTTCTTCTGATCCGATGATCGAAGGGAGTTCATTAGTTTGAAGCTTTGGCCTTCGAGTATTCCTACATGATTCAGAATACTTTTTGTCGAAGTGGTCAACGTCGAAGTTGACTGCTTGATCCAACAGCTGAGAGCTCACCCGTAGAGATATTAGATCGACGGTATGCATGAGCTTGTTTACTCCAGGAGTCTAAGATACTGTGGCTTACCCTATCCTTCTACTAAACTCGATCGAATTGCTGATAATTCACCTGAAGTCCCTCCTTGATCTAACGGTTGGAGGGATTTCGTGACTTCATGATATTGCCTTGTCTCCAATGTTCATCAAAGTGGCAAAGTGATTTTATCCACTACTTGATCCAATGGTTCATATTGCTACTACTTCAAATCTAACAGTTGAGATGTAATCCTCCCCAACCTCTGACTTCACCTCGATCTAACGATCCTGGATTGTCTCGAACTGAGAATGAACGGTGCCTATAACTCAATCCTTTACAAGGGATTCTTCCATGTAGGCTATGGCTTCTACAAGATCTGACAGTCCAGGATTGTCTCGAGAACTACATCAATGGACAAGATTCTTCCTTGATTCTTTTGGTGTTTACTATGGGGATTTCAATCTCGATAGCACTTATGTAATGCACTCTCCCTTTTGAGATTTCCTTCATCCTTTCCATGCTTTGATTCTGTGTGTGTATTCTTTGTAGAATCTCCCCATTGTCTCTCTTGAGCTTTAGGAACATAGGATAATTTGTTGATACTATCATGATCAATAGCGATCATGAATTTCTTATTCCCCAAGGTGATATTCCTTTTTCTCTAATTATTGTACATGTTTCCATCAATGACAACACACAATCAATAATGTGAACAATATCCCCCTTTGGCATTGAGGGAAACATATCTATAAAACAAATGAGTTTGTACCTTTTCTCCCCATATCATTGATCTCATCTTTAAATTTGGGAATTGAATTTATTTTACTTATTTTTCTCCCCCTTTGAAATCAATGAAAAAAATGGATGTTTCATTGCTTCCTTTAGGGTGACACTCCCCCTTAGGTGATTCTCCCCCTATCTATGAATCTCTCCCCCTTTGGACAAGGGATATTACTCTAAGGAAATGTTGGTGGCATGGCTTCCAACCATCTCTCTACCTAAAATCATGTTGCTGCAACCAATCATGGGAATAAGAATAACTCCCATGTGGGTATGTCTCCCTCTATCTTCTTTCCAAGATGAACAATATGCTACCACTGCAATCTTCTTCCGCTTCAAATATTGCTGCTCAACTGAAACATAGATCAATTTCTCAAGAATGATCTACTCTTTCTATAATGATCCTTGGACATTTCCATGCATCAACCATATAAAATCATGCCACACCATACATAAAGTGTATGTCAATCATACATACTATCTCATGCATAAACCATGAAGAAAAAGATATGTCAAGAATATGTGTCGAAAGTGAATCAAGCATATATCAGGATCATCAACAAGTGCCTCAAACAAGTGTCATATCATGCATGATATGCCTCTATTATAATATATATAAATGAGGCTCACATATGTACCAACCATGTACCATGACAGATCTGCTTCAGAAACCATTCCACTGAGAGAATACATAACCAACAATGTTCCTTGGCAGATGAAGATCTACAACACACCATGTCAGATCCTGCAAAATAGAGTTATACCATCAACAATGTTACTTTCAATGATTCTAGTTATCTATTCATTCATTTGTACCCAAAGATCCTCTTCATTCTTTTGTGCTTCAATATTCATAGGGGTATCAATGCGAACAATCTAAAGTCTTTCCTAACTCCTTATTCCTTTCTTTTGTTTATATATATATATATATATATATATATATATATATATATATATATATATATATATATATATATATATATATATATTATATCGAGGAGGAGCTTTAGTAGATCATCAAAATAGTGTTTGAAATTTTCCAAGATCATCATCATTCAATTCTTCTGGTTTATCTCCTATTGAAATTCCATCGTCATCATCATCATTGTTTTTTGCAACAAAAGATTCTTTATCCTTTTCTTGAGAATTTTGTTTTTTGCATTTTACATTTGTTGGGTAATGGATAATTTTTTTGTAGGATACTATCAATTTCTGCAATTGTGTTACATTTTTCTTTAGGAGTTTTCTTTTCTTGAGCTTGATCCACTTTATATGCATAAATTTGATTTTCATATACCTTATCAGACACTTCACCCTTCTCTTATTGTCAATTTTATCAATTTCAGGTAAAATATCTTCATCATTTTTCTTCCTTTCTACTTTAGCTTTTCTTCTCCATATCTTCTTATAATTTTCCTTAATGTTGGAGATACTTGCCTTCATAGAATATTTTGGCAATCTACATTCACTAGCCTTATCACCATAATTGTTTCATTTTGGGCATTCAATATTAAACTCTTGTAAGGGAGAGAATGAGTTATAATTTATTCTTTATGCTTTATTCTTATTTCTTTTATCTCTTTGAACATTTCTTGGATTGTACTTTCTATAAGATTTACAATGCACTTATTTAAGTCCCAAATTATTGCAGGAATAGAAATATCCAAGTAAAATATATTGGCTTTTTTTAGAGGGATTCTTTCTAATGATTATATTCTTTTTGTCATCTTTTTCTTCAGTAGGGAGTGCATATTTTTATTTATTTGGGAAACTCTTCAATGGTATTGTCCTTGCCTTATTTTCTTCTCTTCTTATGGAGTTCTTAAGAGCATCTGCATAGTTGATTGGTTGTATGTCATTATTTTGTTCTGTATAGGGGTCATATCCTACTCATGTCTTATCATTTTATGATCTCTGACTTCTAAGAATGTTGTTCAGGATTTTTGAGTTGTTTTCAAACTTAGATTGAATGTCTTCTTTTTTTAGTTTCCCTTTTAGTTGAATTATTTCGTCTTCCAATATCTTACTTGTTTGTTGTTTTTCATTGAGTTCCTTATTCAATATTTATTCTTTTCTTTTGTTTTCTTGGATTTGGGTTTTTAACTCAATAATCAATTGTTTTGAATCACTAATGGTTTTGGAAACCTCCTTTTCTCTTGATTTTATAACTTCTTCAAATTTTAAAAGTTGTTCCCTTAGCAACTTGTTTGGATTTTTAGATTTTCTTAGTTCTTCAATTGCACGGATAAATTCTTCCTCAAGGTTCACTTTTTCTTCATCTTTTGAATGATTATCATCTTGAGTTTTCATTTTCATAAACAAAATCTCTGGCTCCTCTTCTTCACTTTCTTCAGATGAGCTATTGTCTTCTTGGGTAAAGAAATTTTTCTTCTTCTTGTAGAACATCCTTTTAACTTTGGTTTTTCTCTTCTTCTAATATTTGAAAGTTATTTCATCATAACTTTCCTCCTACTTAGGATAGGGACATTTATTGGCAAAGTGTCCAATTTTTCCACAATTGCAACATTTTAGAGGAAACTTTCCTTTGTATTTCTCAGTCCCTCTCTTGATTTTCTTCATGAAGTTGGCAACTTCTTCATCAGAGATATCCTATAAGTCTTCATTGGTCATTTTCTCATGCTTCTTATTTGTTTTATATGCCTTAAAGGTTGTTTCTCCTTTTGATGGTTTTTCCTTCCCTGTCCTCATCTCATATGCAGTAAGAATTCCATGGAGCTCATCTATAGTGAGTTGTCAAGTTATATTCTATCTTCAACTGTGGAAATCTTGACATCATACCTCATAGGTAAGGACCTTAAGATATTTTTTACAATAGGTTTTTCTAAGAGTTCTTCTTATGATGCTCTGATTGAATTAACTACCTCATCTACTCTATGAAGGTATTCAACAATGTTCTCTTCTTCTTTCATATTCAAATTTTCAAACTGAGCTCTGTAGGTTTGTAGTTTGGATTCCTTGACTTTGTTATCTCCTTCATATATAACCTCCAGTTTGTCCCAAAACTTCTTAAATGACTTACAATGCATTACTTTCACAAATATAGGATTTGTTAAACCTCCTAGAATGGCATTAACTTCTCTTGAGTTGTCATTGCAAATCTTCTTTCTTGAAATATCTATGGGTGGAGTAGTTGGTGCAGTGTAACCATCTTCTATAGATTTCCAAACATCAAAACCAAGAGCCAACATGTATATTTTCATTGTTGTTTTCCAGAGAGCATAATCACCTCCTTTAAACAATGATGCTTTGTTGGAAGACATTCACTCTTACTGATCCATTTCTTTCAGGATCTACCTTCCAGTGATTAGATTGTGCTGAAGGAACTCACTCTGATACCAATTGTTGGAAATACTGAGGGGGGGGGGTGAATCAGTATTACCTTTTTAAATCATTAATAATTAGTTTTTTTATTTTAATTATCGCAATATATCATCAATGGACTTGTATTTAAAACATCAATTATATAAATCAAGAATAACAAAGTTTATAAAGAATAATATGTGAGTGTGAAGGACACCAATCCTCTTTAGAGTGCCAACTCTTGGAGACACAAATCCCCTTCTTCGGGGAACCAACCCTAGGAATCACCAACTCCTTTGTTTTAGGGCACCAAACCTAGGAAGCACCAACTCCCTTATTTTTAGGGAACCAACCCTAGGAAGCACCAACTACCTTGAGTTAACACTTTACTTAGTAAAGGATATGAATCATTCCTTGCTCCTCCCTTACAGCCTCACTACATAAGTATCTTCATCTTTCCTTCTCGGACTCTGCTTTTGCTTTTGATCTAGACTACAGAGACACTTCTTCTTCACGTTTATTTATTTCTTATATAGTCTCACAATTGGTGTGATATTTGAAGTATTGTATCTCTTTGTTTGAACCATTGCACCTATTCATTTAAATTTAAAAATACTAACTTATGTATTTTTATTATTAATAGTTTAACGAACTCAAATCCCTTCCAAATTGTGCATCATTTTAATCCTTCACTGATTATTTTCTTATTCTGGATTTGAATATCTGCAAACAGGTGCTTCCTTCAAACCATTATTTTCTTTGTGACCACGGGATCAAACCATGGGCTTACCTACTAAGTAATGTCTTTAGCGCTGGTGTTGTGCCTTTGTTACCTTGAGAACTCACATGACCAATGAAATAACCTTGTCATCTGGACTTCATCCCTTCGGAACTTTTTCTCTTTTACCAAACTCTTGTTATCACAGAAGAGATATCTTCCAGAGTGTTACCTTCTGGAGTGATTACATCTCATGTTGTCTATCCAATGGCTAGCATTACTCTCGAAGTTATCATATCGGTATTCTTGTCTAATCCTTGCACAATTTGCACTGTGATGGTGTGGATTTAATCTCTTATTGAATGGACAATTCTTTCTTATCTGGAGGCTAAAACAAATCGACAATTGCGACTTAATCAAGAGTTGATATGAACAATTCTCATTCACTCCAGGACTTCGTCGATTTGTGACTCTGGGACTCTGAGTTACTAAAATTATGGAGCATGAAAATTCCTTCAGAGTTTTACCTACCGAATAAGTCATGAAGCTACGGTGATCACTTGTTTTCATTTAACTCTTCATGTTTACTCTACTCTTCCACTATGCTTGATCAACGGTTGAGAATTCTCCCGAAGTAGATCAATGTTTAGTGTTACTTCGTGATTACATCCTTTGTCGATTAGCTAATAAAATAAGCTTAGATATCCCTGAAGTTAGTAATCCTAGAGTGACGTGGCTTGCTGACATCAATGTTGATGTGGCACTGTCTTAGTGGTTGCCACGTGTCACCTTGATTCGTGACTTTCATATACAAAATGTGCCAACTAGACCTTGACAGTTGGCATTTGTTGATTGGGCCATGTGTCATATTTGTCTTACTACGTGTCTCATCCTAGCTCAAAATGAATATTCTTCAATTCTTTGTCTTTGGAGGGATGCCACTTCCACATTCTTCAAATCTCCCAATGGATGGTATCAAATGGAATATTCTTTTTCAATACCTTGATTTCAGAGTGTTATAACAAATCTTCTCCACTAGACTCTGAACACTTTCATCAAAACATCAATTAATAGTCGACACATGTTACGAAATTTTTGGACATTGAATAAAGGGTATCGATGAGGAATATTATGTTTCAATACTCTGATTTTGGAGTGTTAAAACAACTCTTCTCCACTGGACTTGGAATACCTTCCTTCGAGCATAAATCAATAGTCGTCACATGTTACTTCCAAATTCATCAATCAGGATCACCTGAGTTAATCTCCACCATTGTTCTAGTCCTTATTCATACCTACGAGGTATTTATCTAATGCACTCTTTCTCGATCCGAATAACCCACAAACAATTGATTTACCTTTCTATTGATCTGTCATTATTTTCTTTGGGACTTTGTGCCTTTGGCCTCCCTTATCCTATCCTTCTACTTCGTCATCGACGATTGGCAGGATTTTCCAGCTCTTCCTCTCATCCGACGATCGATGGGAGTTCATTACTTCAAATCTTTGAACTTCAGGTATTCCTACATGATTCAGACTTCTTTTCATCAGAGTTGACTGTTTGATGCAACGGTTGAGAGCTTTGAAGTAGGGATATTAGATCTAATATCCCGTAGGGATATTAGATCGACAGTCTGCATGAGTTCATTTACTCCGAGACTACGAGATATTGTGGCTTACCCTATCCTTCCACTAAACTCGATTGGATGGTTGAGAATTCACCTGAAGTCCCTCCTTGATCTAACGGTTGGAGGGATTCCATGACTTCGTGATCCTATCTTGTCTCCAATGTTCCCCGAAGTGGAGAAGTGGTGAAGTGATTTTGTCCGCTACTTGATCCAATGGTCCATATTACTACTTCTTTAGATTTGATGGTTGAGATTTAATGATGCAAGAGCATCACTCCACCTCAGCAATACACCAGCATTCCAGCACAATCAAGCACATTCAAGGAGGGGAGAGGCCCCAGCCCTCTCATTTTTCCCTCGTTTTTAAATTTCAAATGTGAAAACTAAATGAAATTAAATGATGCAAGGCTTGGTAAATCCAAGTCGATGCCTTTGTGTAGGCAGGAGATAAGTTTTCCTTTAATGGCTGACAGGATGATGAGATATATATCTGATTCGAACTAGATGGACATTGAATGTAATTCAATGTAATTAATGAGAGTTAGGTAGCTTGGAGGGAAAGGCTCGAGGATCCCCTCTTTTGTAAAATATATTTGTATCAGATTTCATAAGGAAGTTAAGAGTGTAAGGAGAGGAGAGGGGAGAGCTAAGAATTAGTTGCAGTCCAAAATCTTGTACACATTATAAAATTCAAACATTTATATTAATATAAACAAAAGTGGTTTTTCCTGCCTATGATTCTGTGTATTGTGTATTCTTTATGAATTTCAACTGTGTATGTTTCTTTTATGTGTGAATGTTGTATATGTATGTGATAGATTCCATCTGCAGGGATAGATAGAATTTCTCTATCTGTGAGTTTGTTGGAATTGTTTCTAGGTTCTTTAGGTTGTGCAAGGAGTGCACAACATAGTATTGAAACTTTGTAACCATTACAAGGAGTGTGCATCTGAACTCTTCTGAGTCAGAGAAGAACATTCCAGGAGGGCACACCAGAGGAATTCATAGACTCAAGGAGATCCTCAGAGTTACTGAATACTCTAGAGGAAATACTGTGCAGAGAAGGCATAGAGGAGAGAACAGAATTGTTGAAGATTCTATAGAGATCTACCAGGAGGGAATTGGGCAGGTGCAAGGAGTGCACAAAATAAATCTATTTCTAGTTCACAGAGAAGAGAGGTTTCAAGGAGAAGACACTCATAGATTTTTTGAACACTCTGTCTAATATCTCTGCAAGTGTGCATAGAGTGGATGTAGGAAATGCATCAAAGAACCTGAAGAAGAACTAGGTTCAAGAGGAATACATGTGCAAGGAGTGCACCAGGCCAACACTTAGACAAGTGTTACAAGAATCCCTTTAAGAGACTTCATCGAGTGCAAGGAGTGTGCCAGAGGTAAAGTAGTTTCACTTTACAAGCTCTGGAGTTCGAGCGTAGAGTGTGCCAGGAGGCCATCAGAGAAATATCTAAGGAAGAGGAAGGGTCGAGACCCTTTGGAGTTCTGAGCCAGTTTGAAATCTCAGGAGAGATAGCGCAATGAGTGCGTAAGAGTTGGACTTATTCCAAGTCCTGAATCTTAGGAGGAGGAGCAACAGTAGCCGTCAGATCAACTGAAAGGAGGAGATCTAGACCATTGGAATTCATGTCCAGACAGCCAGAAGAGTGTGCAGGAGGAGAATAGATCTGAGCATGTGGATCAACAAGAATCGAATCTAGAGGTAAGTTCACAGGAGAGTGGACTTCCGAAGTCCCAAAGTCCCGAAGGCAGTGAGATTGTCCATCGTCAAGGTTGATAGGTGGTAGTAGATCGAAGGGTCTAGGAGGTAAATCTCTGGAATATATTCATGGAGTAGAAGTTGAAACTCCTGAACTCCAAAGACTAGAGTTGGTCCTAGCTGTTGGTGTTGTGAATGATACGTGGCATAGATCCATAGACTTCAAAGGAAAAACCCTTCAGAGAAAAGGCAAGGAAGAGAACACTCGAAGAGCTGGGAGTCGAAGCAATCTTGGTCGTTCATTCAGATAGGACACATGGTGTTAGATCAATGCTTCATTGATTCTCTAATCAGGAAAGCCAGAGGTAGAAGAAGTGAAGACTCACGAAGTCCTAATTTGGGAGGTCATCAGGGTTGTCTGTTAAAGGGGACACTTGGAAGGAGATCTACTAGTCTGAAGACTCAACACTCTCAAGGTTCTGTAGAAAAGTGTTTCAGAAATTTATGAAACACCGGAGCAGAAATAGTTGAGGGCTATTGATCTGAAGAAGTAACGGGGACCGTTGATCCTTGCGCCAGTTATATTTGCAATTCGGGGTTCGGAGAAGTCGACGGTGGCTGCAGTTGAAATAGTCGAAGCCCGAAGTCCAAAGTGCCTAGGAGATTAAGCCCTGGTTCATAGCCCGAGGTCACATAAAAGGAGAGTGTGGATCATGGATCTAGTCTTAGAGAATTCGTCGATTCAGGGAATGGGAAAAAGGGAGCAAGCAGCTCACAAAATCTTCGAAGCACGAAGTCACGAAGGGAGCTAGCCCATGGTCATAGTCCATGGTCACATCAAAGGAAGGGGATTAGCCAGAAGAGCTAGCACCCATTGGCGTTGATATTTGAACAACATTGAGGAGAGGGCCCACGAGTGCCATATGACCTGTACCATGGGTAAAAAGGGCCTGTGTAAATGGATTTGGGGTCTAGAAGAGGCCCGAAGAGTCAATCTAACAGAGCATGTGAAAAGATCCTAGACTGGGAGGTCAAGCAGCCCTTTGGAAGAAAGGGGGTTTGTGTCAGAGTGGTATCAGAGCACAATTTTCATTTGTAGATTTCAGGTGAAGGAGAAGCTGGAGATGCTCTTAGTTGTAGAGTAAACAGCAGGCTTGCCAAGAGTGAAGGTAGAAGTTGAAAATGGATACTGAAGGCCATGGACGTGGTCAGGGAGAAGGCCACCAATAGAGGAACAAAGTTGATATAGACAAAGATATCAGGGAGATCAGAGAAAAAATGGAGAAGCTGACAATGAAGATGGAGCAGAAAACAAAGGTACACTGGAGGTACGAATGGCCTCTGAGCAGGAAGGTAAAATGGCCTATTCAAAAGTTGTTGGCCAGAAGGCAACAACAAGAGTTGAGAAGGTGGTTGAGGGAAGTTGAAAACCTTAGTGACACAGAAGAGGAGGGTGTTTTCATTTGCAAACCAGAGGTAGGAGAAAACCTCAATGATGAGGAGAAGAGATCAAGTAGAGATCTCATAGATTTATAGGTGGGAAATGAGATGATATCAGTCAATCTCATAGACTTCCAGGAGGGTAGAAGAGAAATCCCATATTTCTAGGTGGGCAAGGGAGAAGAGAGGAGACTATCTGAAAGTATCATGAACCCAGATGAGAGTCTGTATCAACAAGGAGAGTTGATGGAGGAGGATCAGAAATGTGTTTTGATCATTGGGGGAATTGAGGTATTCCTGCCACATAGCTCAGTTGAGGCCAGAGCATGTGTTGTAGGTGAAACAATAGAAGAAAGATAGCCAACAGTGACTATCATAGAGGAGGACAAGGAGCAGATATTGATGCATTCCCCCACAGAAGAAGAAGAGCGTGCAGTTAATATGCTCACTCCGTGGGAGATGGAGTTAAAGATACTGGAGGATTGGTTGGACAATCCAGAACTAGAAGATGGTTTCCATGAGATAGCCATGCCAGGGGAGACATACTAGCATGAGGAGCAGCTGGAGGAAGTTGGAGCTAAACCAGCACAAGGAGAACTAGCAGAAGCAAATATGTTAGAGGAATAAGTTGAGCAGTAGCTCACTGATGAGACTGCATAACCAGAGCCTACAACAGGATGGTAGGCTAATGCCACAGGAGATGAAGGAATCAAGGGAGATCAGGTGGATCTACCCATTGACAAGGAGGAAGTGCAGCAGAGTAGGCTGCAAAACAATATCCAGCCAGCAAAGGAACTCGACGAGGTGATTGAGGAGATAAGGAGGTTGATGTTGAGTTCAGTAGAGGAGGCTAACAACAGGGATAAGTTGAGCAGAATGAATCATTCCATAGTAGGAGGGAAGTAGTAGCAACAACAAAGCAGAGGAGTAAGAGGACAACTCCAAAGGAGAGTTTGGGATCCAGGGGGATTTTAACAATGGGACAGAGGAGCTCATGATTTTTCTATAAGTGGAGTATGATGTAGGAGCATCACTCCACCTCACCAATACATCAGCATTCCATCACAATCAAGTGCATTCAAGGAGGGGAGAGGTGTTATCCCTCTCATTTTGCCCTTGTTTTTAAATTTCAAATGTAAAAACTAAATGCAATTAAATGATGCAAGGATTGGTAGAGCCAAGTCGATTCCTTTTTGTAGGCAGGACATAAGGTTGCCTTTAATGGCTGACAGGATGATGATATTTAGATCTGATTTAGACTAGATGGCCATTGAATGTAATTCAATGTAATTAATGAGAGTTAGGTATCTTGGAGGGAAAGGCTCGAGGAGCCCCTTTTTTGTAAAAGATATTTGTATCATATTTCATAAGGAAGTTAAGAGAGTAAGGAGAGGAGAGGGGAGAGCTAAGACTCAGTTGCAATCCAAAAGCTTGTACACATTGTAAATTTCAAACATTCAGATTAACATAAACAAAAGCAGTTTTTCATGCATGTGATTCTGTGTATTGTGTATGATTTATGAATGTCAATTGTGTATGTTTCTTTTATGTGTGAATGTTGTAGATGTATGTGATAGATTCTATCTACAAGGATAGATAGAATTTCTATATCTTTGAGTTTGCTGGAATTGTTTATGGGTTCTTTAGGTTGTGCAAGGAGTGCACAACAGAGTATTAAAACTCTGTAGCCAGGGCAAGGAGTGTGCATATTAAATATTCTGAGTTAGAGAAGAACGTGCCAGGAGGGCACACTAGAGGAATTCACAGACTCAAATATATCCTCGGAGTTATTGAATACTCTCGAGGAAATACTGTGCAGAGAAGGCACAGAGGAGAAAACATAATTGTTGAATATTTTGTAGAGCTCTGCCAGGAGGACACTGGGAAGGTGCAAGGAGTGCAAAAAAGAACTTTGTTTTGATTTCAGAGAGAAGAGAAGTGTCAAGGAGAAGACACTCATGAAGTTGTTGAACACTCTATCTAATAGCTCTGCAAGTGTGCATAGAGAGGATGCAATAAATGCATCAGATAACCTTAAGGAGAATCAGGTTCAAGAGGAAGACATGTGAAAGGAGTGCACCAGGCCAACACTTAGACAAGTGTTGCAAGAAGTTGTTTGAGAGACTTCGTCGAGCGCAAGGAATGCACCAGACGTAAAGTAGCTTCACTTCAAAAGCTCAGGAGGTCGAGCGTAGAGTGTGTTAGGAGGCCATCAGAGAAATCTCTAAGGAAGAGGAAGGGTTGAGACCCTTTAGAGTTCTGAGCCATCTTGAAAGCTCAGGAGAGATAGCGCAAGGAGTGCGTAAGAGTCGGACTTATTCCAAGTCCCAAATCTCAGGAGGAGGAGCAATAGTATCCACCATATTAGTTGCAAGGAGGAGATCTGGACCATTGGAATTCATGTCCGGACACCAAAAAGAGCACGCAAGAGGATAACATATCTCAATTGTGAGATATGAGTGTGTGGATCAACAAGCGTCGGATCCAGAGGTAAGTGCACAGGACTTAAACTCTTTTAAGTGCACAGGAGAGTGGACTTGTGAAATCCTGAAGTCCCGAAGGCAGTGGGACCGTCCATCGTCAAGGTTGACAGGTGGCAGCAAATCGAAGGGTCCGGGAGGTAAAGCTCTGGAAGATATGCATTGAGTAGAAGTTGAAACTCCTCAACTCTGAAGAGCGGAGTTGATCCTAGCCTTGGGTGTTGGGAAGGATACGTGGAAAAGATCCATAGACTTCGGAGAAAGAACCCTTTGGAGAAAAGGTAAGGACAAGAACACCCAAAAAGTTGGGAGCCGAAGCAATCCTGGTCATCCAATGAGATAGGACACGTGGCATTAGATCAGTGCTTTGCTAATTCGCTAATCGAGAAAGCCAGAGGTTGCACAAGTGAAGACTCAATAATTCTGAAGTCGCGAGGTCATCAGGGTTGTCCATGAGAGGGGACACTTGGTAAGAGATCTACTAGTCTGGAGACTCAACACTCTGGAGGTTCTGTAGAGAATTGTTTCGGAAATTTTCAAAACACCGGAGCCAGAATAGTTGAGGGTCATTGATCTGAAGAAGTAGCAGGGACCATTGATCCTCACACCAGTTATATTTGCAGTTCAGGGTTTGAAGAAGCTATCTAAGGCTGTAGTTGAAATAGTCGAAGCCCAGAGTCCAAACCACCTAGGATATTAAGCCCTGGGTCATAGCTTGAGGTCACATAAAAGGAGAGTGTGGACCGTGGATCTAGTCCTAGAGAATTCGTCAATTCGGGGATCGAGAAAAAGGAAGCAAGAAGCTCACAAAAGCTCTGAAGCATGGAGTCGCAAAGGGAGATGGTCCATGGTCATAGTCCATGGTCACATGAAAGGAAGGGGCTTATCTAGAAGAGCTAGCATCCATTGGCGTTGAGATTTTAACAGCGCCGAGGAGAGGGACTGTGGGTGCCATACGACCTCTGCCACGGGTAAAAAAGGCCTATGTAAATGGATTTGGGGTCTAGAAGAGGCCCGAAGAATCGATATGACTCAGCATGTGGAAATATCCTAGACTGGGAGGTCAAGAAGCCCTTTGGAGGGAAGGGGGTTTTGCTTCATTTAATATTTCCCAACCTATGACTTCACCTAGATCTAACGATCTTGAATTGTCCCTAATTGATAATGAACTTCTCATGTAACTAAATCCTTTACAAGGTATTCTTATGTGTAGGCTCTGGCTTCTGCAAGATATGATGGTCCGGGATTGTCCCGAAAACTACATCAACGGACAGGATTATTCCTTCATTATTTTGGAGTTTACTGTGGGGATTTCAATCCCAATAGCACTTCTATAATGCACTCTCCCTTCTGATTTTTCCTTCATCCTTTCCATGCTCTGATTTTGTGTGTGTATTCTTTGTATAATCTCTTTGTTATCTCTCCTGAGATTTAGGAACATAGGATCATTTGTTGATCCTATCGTGATCAATGGTGATAATGAATTGATTTTACCCCAAGATGATCTTCCTTTTTCTCTAATTATTGTACATGTTTGACTCATGTTGCCATCAATGACAACACACATTAAATAATTCCAACACTTTAGACATATCATTGAGTTTGTCTCACCCCATATTGATGAGTGGATGGACAAGCTTCATGGAGAGGAATATTCTTTGGCAATTTATCTTTGATTGGGATATCACCAGAGAAGGATACCCACAGAAGAACTCTTATATGTTACCTTGAGTCCTTGGTCATACAATTGGGTTTGACCAATGCACCTAAAATTTTCCAATCTTGCAGGCAGTGGCAGTGGAAACTAGTGTTATTTTCTGATGCCAATAGTATATTCGGCAAAACATGGTGAGTTCACATGATTCAGATGAGTGCATTAATTTAGGATTATATCCATGTCATATTTATTTCATTTAGGATATGTGGTCATATCACAGGAGGAGATCGAGATGGTAGTGGATCAGTTCACAAATATTTCAACTGACATAGCACTGGATGGCATTATCCACTACAGAGGTCGCACACATGTAGTTCCTAATCCCATGTTTAGGGAGAATATCATGAGGGCTATGTGTGATTCACATTTGGCAGGGAATTTTGGGTAATCATATGATTATGAGCCACCGTAGGTGATAGGGATACTTTCAAGAGAGGTATTCAGATTCCAAAGATTACTTGAGTACATTGTTGGTGATCAAGGTAGCATATTTTTTGGTTCAGTTTGTAGGAAAAAAACAAAGTTACGGTTATAGAGTTGATTCCTATTTCGTGGATCCCATAACATGTTGGCATACTAGAGACTTGGCTCATTTTGAATCCGATGGTTACCAATATGACACGGCACAGATAGCAGGTATTTGGAGTAGTGGACTTCCAATTTGGTGGTGGGATTCATGGATTCATTTGGGTGATAAATTGATTCAAATGATGTTGAGAGACATAGCTATGATAGTGAGTGGTCTACTTTATTTTTGGGATGTCATTAGAGAGGAGGTCGATATTTATTCTATATGGTAGGATAGGCTCGAGGCTAGCCATGGATTTTCATAGTTATACTTCACCGAGACACCTTTTAGGGGAGGATTCATGATAGTGGTTCCAATCCCTTCAGGGAGTCCAACTTGGGTTACAGAAGATAAGGATGTAGACTGAGCACATTGGATCAACAGTGATGATAAGAGTGGTGTAGCGTCAGCATGCTGGAACCTTTCCGAGAATAGTTTGGGACCCTAGGATTACATGGTTTCAAAGTTCAACTACTATTATAGATGTGAGTGTCGATTTTGAATTTCCAGAGTTTAATTTTTGGAGGCTTAGGAGTGGATGCCATCCTTTGAGGCATTATATCTTGTGGATGTAGACTTAGAACGATGGTCAGAAAACTATGATCAGAGTGGAAAAGTATCAGCGTGATGTTTCCTTTCTAAGGATAGCTTGGGACCCAAGGATTTCAATAGGAGAAAATGCGGCTGTTGACATGAAGGAGAGATCCAATTTTTTCCTTCATGATATTGGTTCCCTAGTAGAGCAGTTCCATGACGGGTTGATGCAGGAGCATCATTGGTAAGCATGCAGAGCAAGACTAGCACATGGCAATCTTTCCAGAATATCAACACTGGCAGTTATGGTAAATATTTTGGAGCACGCCTTAACTCAACGTCGAAAAAATATTTTGAGGCATGCCTAAATGATCGCGAGCAGAGTGGGAGTTTCCACTCCTACTCTAGACTGTGACTACACTAGAATAGCCGTCAGGATAGGTTTTGATGTAGACAAGTAGCCAGGGGGAACCCTAAGAGCCCTCTGAGATAAATAGAGGTTTTGTACGCCCAAATGAGGCTAGCTACAAGTTAGTAGGAGATTTCTAAGTTTTTAGTTTTAGTTTTTTATTTCAGTTGTAGCCATTTTCACTTTGAATATAATAGAGGAAGAATGACCCAATGCATGGTGTGGACATTGTTTGCAGTTCTCTATTATTGTGTTTCCATGAATGAATGAATGAATTTCACTATGAATAGATGGAACTGTGAATGTTAGGATAAGTTTCAATTGTTTCTCTTCTATCAAGTGGTGAAAGGTGTGCACACAGAATGAAAGGAGTGTGTTATCAGGATCTATTTAGGTTTTGAAGCTCAGAAGAGATAGCGTGAAAATTTCCCTTTTCAAAGAGTGAAAAGAGAATGGTGCAAGGCGTGCACAGTCATCTACAATAATTCAAACCTTGTGTAAAGATCTGGTGCAAGGAGTGCACAGATCCAAGATTTGAATAAGTGTCGAAGGGACTTTGCAAGAAGTCGAAGAACCAGAAAAGGAGAACGCCAGGAGGGTAAGAGGAATTTATCTTCGAGAAATCCTTCGGATCTGAGTTATTGAAATCCCTGAAACTCAAGGAGTGTGTGAGAAGCTGAAGTCTTCATGAGACCAAGCTCATAAGGGATAACACTTTTCATAAGTGTGGACGAGATCCAAGAAATGGACTCGCGATGAGAAAAAAGGGTGGAAGCCTTTGACTCCTTCGAAAATCTTCTAAGTCTAAAGAAATCATAAGCTCAGGGGGGAAGATCTAGACCATCCGACCAGCATCCAAACAATGAGGAGAAAGCGCAGAAGAGGAAATATCTCATCCATTCGGTCTAAGCGCAAAAGAATCGTAGTCTCCCGATCAGGGAAAGGTGCACTAACGATAAGATTTGAAAGTACACAGGAGGAGCGGGGTTACGAAATTCTGAAATCATCGGAGCCATCTATTTTCAAGGAGGACACATGGTGAGAGATCAGTGTTTCACTGATTCACAGTTTGGGATAGCCAAAGGTGAACGTAGTGAGAACTCGCGAGGCCTGATTTCATGATTTGTTCATAGTCGTCGATTGAAGGAAGATTGTGAACCATAGATCTGGTTTTGTCGGGATTTCGCAATTCAGGAAATCAGAAGTAAGAGTTCTAAGAACTCATGAAATATGATTTCATGACTTGATAGTAGTCATCGATCGAAGGAGAGAACGTGGACCGTTGATTTTCTGGGGAAGTCCCAACTTCTGAAATCATCGGGACCGTCCATCAAAAGGGACATGTGGCGAACGATCAACATTTCGTTGACTTGCACATTAGAGAAGTCAAAGGGAAGAATTATAGGAATTCGTGAGGCCCAAGTTCATGACTTGATACTGGCCGTCAGATCCATAGGAGTGCGAGCCATTGATTTGGTGCTCTGAAATATCGACATCTTGGGGGTTGGGAGTGAGCGTGATTTGATCTGAGCTGTTGGATTAAGGGAGGATTTGGGCTGTCAGATACGAAGCATTGGGAGTTCAGACCTCGAGAGAATGGAGGTGAATCACATTTGGATTTCCCGATACAAAAAATCACGATATGCTCAGAATATTGGCCCACAGTCATAGCGAAGGGTCACATCAGTGAAGGAGAATAGAGGGGATAGCATGCGCTAGGCCCCACGTCAGGATTTCAGGAGTCAAAGAATTGGGGATGGCTCATACTCAAACACCCAACATGAGAAATCGCTGCGCGCCTTTGGTTAGGCAAGTGGTCATAGTCGTGGTCACATAATGGAAGGAGCTTAGCCAGAGAAGAGCTAGCACCCGATTCGTGTGGAAGTTGAACAAGGCTCTGGACTGAACCGCAGGTCTCATACGACCTACATATCTAGATAAAGGACCTGTGTAAGTGGGTTTGGGTCTAGAAGAGACCCAAAGAGTAGATCTGAATCAGTTTCTTGATCGATCCTAGACCGAGAGTTCGTACAACCCTTACGAGAGAAGGGGGGTATGCATCACATGGTATCAGAGTAGATTTTCGTCTGTAGATTTCAGGTGAACGAGAGAAAAAGAACTCAAAGTTGTACTCTGTGTGTAAGATACAATCAACACAATGCCACCGAGGAGACGAAGGGAGCCACCTTTAGCCAATCGTGCTGTAGAAAGGGAGATGCGAGAACTTCATGAAATATTGGAGGCAATGGAGGCAGTGCAAAGACAAGCACATGATGCTGGAGACATTAGTGATGCAGAGAGTGAAGCAGTAGAATTTGAAGAAGCTGCAACGAAGGAGGTCACTGAAGAACGATTGCTGAGAGAAGTTGTTATATTGGGAGGCAGAGCCAATATAGAGGTCCCAATGTATGAAGGAATCTTAGATGTTGAAGAGCTGTTGGATTGGATAAGATCCATGGACAAACATTTCGACTATGAATATGTCAATGAAGAGAGAAAGGTGAAACACGTTTTCACCAGGGGATGATAGTTAAGGAGTACACAAAGGAGTTCTATAAGCTGAACTTCAGAACTGGACAAAGGGAGAGAGATGAAGAAAAAGTTTCTACATACATAAATGGCCCGAGATATGAAATCCGGGATGAGCTCAGCATGATTTCAGTAAGGATGGTGGAGGATGCTTATCATTTTATGTTGAAATCAAAGGAGAAGTTGGCCAGAAAATAAAGCCAACGAGGAAGAGGCAAAATCCCAGCCCCAAACAAATGCAAGGGAGTTACCCATGACAAGACACATAAGTATAAGGATGAGGTTGAGAAACCACACAGTCAATCAAAAAGAGGAGGGAGTTCTCGAGGAAGACAGGGTGGTGGAAGAAGTTCTTCTAGAGGAAGAGGAAGAAGAGGAGGAGGAGAAGTAAGATGCTATGCTTGTGGAAAGACAGGGAACAAGTCTTGGGAATGTCTCGAGAAAAATAAAGAAGGAGGAGGTGAAGCTCACATTTTAGAAGCACAAAGAAGAGATGTTGAAGCAGAAGGAGCAGAGGATGGAAGATCCCTGATGTTGAGGAAAGTTCTCTTAAAACCAGAGGCAAAATTTGAAATGTCAGTGCAGAGAAATAGTCTCTTCCGGATAGCTTGCAAGACTAAAGATAGAGTATGCAAGGTGATAATTGACAGTGGGAGCACTAACAACTTAGTATCCATAGAGATGGTGGAGAAATTGGAGCTGGAGACAACTGCACATTCGAAGCCATACAAAGTCTCATGGTTGCAGAAAGGACACCAGGAAATGGTTACTAAACAATGCTTGGTTGAATTTAAGATAGGAGGATATAGAGATGTAATTATATGTGATGTAATTCCCATGGATGTATGCCATATTTTTTTTGGAAGACCATGGCAGTTTGACAGGAATGTCATTCATGATGGGAGGAAGAATAGATACACCTTGGAGAAGAATGGTAGAGCACACATGCTGTTGCCAATAGAGGAGAAGAAAGTGAAGGAGGAATCCAACACAAGAATACTTCTCATGAGTGGGAAGGAACTCCTGAAAGAAGTCAAGGAAGAATAGGAGATGCAGTTTGTTGTGGTGAGGAAACCTAGAGTTATCCTTACAAGTACTTCAATGGATGATTTTCCTGAAGAAGTTCAGGAATTGTTGGATAATTTTGCTGACATAGTGGTGGATGAGCTGCCTAACTCATTGCCACCCATCAGAATTATCAACCACCATATTGAATTGATACTAGTAGAAAGTCTTCCAAACAAAGTAGCATACATATTGACACCTCGAGAGAATGAGGAAGTGAAGAACCAAGTGAGGAATGGTTAGACAAGGGTTTGGTCAGAGAGAGCTTGAGTCCATGCACAGTACCAAATGTATTGAGTCCAAATAAGGATGAAGGATGGAGAATGTGTACAGACTCAAGAGCCATTAACAAGATCACCATCAGGTATAGATTTCCTTTACCAAGAATGGATGATTTAATGGGTTGTTTAAGTGCAGCAAATTTATTTTCTAAGATATATTTGAAAAGTGGATATTACCAGATTAGAATGAGAGAAGGTGATTAGTGGAAGATAGCCTTTAGGACAAATAAAGGGTTGTATGAGTGGCTTGTTATGCCATTTGGATTAACAAATTCCTCGAGTACTTTTATGAGGCTGATGAATGAAATACTGAAAGATTTCATTGGCAATTTTGTGGTTGTATATTTGGATGATATACTAATATTTAGTAGGACTAAAGAGGATCATTTGAGGCACCTGACATTAGTGATGAGGAGACTACATCAAGAGAAGTTGTTGATAAATATAAATAAGTCCTCTTTTATGAAGACAGAACTCATTTACTTGGGTTTTGTGATCCTTTCAAATGAGTTGAAGATGGATCCAAGGAAGGTGAAAGAAATCAAAGAATGGTTTTCACCGAGGAGCATTTTTTAGGTAAGGAGCTTCCATGGACTAGCAAGTTTCTATAGGAAGTTCATTAGAGACTTTAGTGCAATTTGTGCACCAATTATGGACACAGTGAAGAATAAGCACAAGTCTTTTAAATGGACAGAGGAAGTCAAGAGGAGCTTCAATATACTGAAGGAGAAAATAACAGAATGACCAATTCTAGTCTTGTTGAATTTTGAAAAGAAATTTCGGGTGAGATGTGATGCAAGTGGAGTTGCAATTGGATCAATTTTGAGCCAGGATAATAGACTTGTTTCCTATTTCAGTGAGAAGCTAAATGAGACCAAGAGAAAATACTCCACGTATGATAAGGAGTTTTATGCCATAATTCAAGCCTTGAAGAAGTGGAGACACTACCTTGTCCCACAAGAATTTTTCTTATATATCGATAACCAAGCTTTACAATTCATAACCAGACAAGAAAAATTGAATCAGAGGCATGCAAAGTGGGTTGATTTTATGCAGAATTTTACTTTTGTCATAAAACATATTGTTGGGAATTCTAACAAGGTTGTTGATGCATTAAGCTGGAGATGTTTCATTCTGCAAGAATTTCAGGTGAAGACCTTGGGGTTTGAACACCTTAAGGACATGTATTGTGATGATATAGATTTCAAGGAAGCATATGAAGCATGTGAAAATACTGTGCTGAGATACAAAATCTAGTGGACAGAGTATATGATTCAAGAGGGATTGTTGTTCAAGGGAAATCAGTTGTGCATACCAAAATGCTCAATGAGGGATAACCTTTTGAAAGAAAAGCATAGTGGATGATTGGTTGGACACTTCGGCCATGGAAAAACGTTTGCACAGTTGAGAAGTTCATACTATTGGCCAGGTATGAGAATAGAAGTGATAGAATTCGTGAAGTGCTCACTTGAGAAAGTTTGATGCAAACACCTATGAGATTGAGTTGCCAGATGATGTGGGAATATCGCCCATATTCAATGTTTTTGACTTGTATCCTTACAGGAAATATGACACATAGGGATCAGAGGATCAAGAGAAGGTCCAGTGGGAGAAACAAATGCCTATAGCAGAAAAACCATAGATGGAGAAGATTGTTGATCAAAGGATTGGAAAGAAGACCCGAAGGAAGACCTATTTTGAATATCTAGTCAAGTGGAAGGGACACCCAATAGAAGAATTCAGTTGGGAAAATGAAGTTGCTATCCAGAAGCTTGGAAAGTTGGTACAGGAGCCCATGGACAGGAGTCCATGACTTTTTTTCAAGGGGAGTATGATGCAGGAGCATCATTGGCAAGCACGCGGAGCAGGACCAACACATGGGAATATTTCCAAAATCTCAACGTTGGCAATTACTGTAGATATTTTGGAGCACGCCTTAACTCAGCAACGGAAAAATATTTTGAGGCACACCTAAACGATCGCGAGCGAAGTGGGAGTTTCCACTCCTTCTCTGGACTATGACTACACTAGAATAGTCATCAGGATAGGTTTTGATGTAGACAAGTAGCCAGGGGGAACCCTAAGATCCCTCTGAGATAAATAGAGGTTTTGTACGCCCAAATGAGGCTACCTGCAAGTTAGTAGGAGATTTTTGAGTTTTCAGTTTTAGTTTTTTATTTGAGTTGTAGCCATTTTCACTTTGAATATAACAGAGGAAAATTGACCCAATGCATGGTGTGGACATTGTTCGCAATTCTCTTTTATTGTGTTTTCATGAATGAATGAATGAATTTTGTTATGAATAGATGGAACTGTGAATGTTAGGATAAGCTTCAATTTTTTCTCTTATGTCGAGTGGTGCAAGGTGTGCACACAGAATGAAAGGAGTGCATTGTCAGGGTTTGTTTAGGTTTCGAAGCTCAGAAGAGATAGCACGAATGATCAGGGGATCAAAATTTGCTCAATTTTCAAAGTGCTCGGAATGCGATGAAAACAGTGCCATTGCGTCCGTCTCGTCTTCCTAATTCTGGCGGTATATTTACTTTCGCAAACGGAGTCCGTATGGAGGAGATATCGCGATCTGTCCGCCAAGCCAAACAGGGAAAAATTTGGGATGCTGACTGTACCTGTCCGTACAGTCCGTACGAACACGTGGAGGGTCGTACCATCAAGGTGACGTGGCAGCTTGATGATGTGGCATTTTTGTATTGGTTGTGGTTGTCCAATTAGGTGTTGACACATGTCATTTATGGCCAATAATGTGTGGACACGTGGCCCAACCATTTGGTGCCACGTGTCACTGTATCACTGGTTTATTCGGTTGCTTTATTATTGTGTAAAAATGTTATGGGTCCGCGGGGTTCGACCCCGGGACCTCCCCACAAGCCAACAGTTTCAAACACTCGCCCGACCATTATGCCATAACTTGTTCCTTAATATGTAAATGTATTAAAATTTATTTGAATTTGCATTTCATATTAAATGGCGGGGGGAACGGGTCAGGGCTTAGCCCCGACCCACGGTCGCATGGATCATATGTGTGACCATATGGCATACAGGCAGTGTTAATATATGCACGTGGACTTATGTAATAACAAAACCAAAGTTTAAAACAACCATATATTGTATGAGCTCAGGGTTATAACCAATGGATAACTCGTGAAGTTTTGTATATACCAATGGTTTAAAAAACGCGCGGGAAGTTGCACGGTTATACAACGGAGTAACCACTTTTTCG
>ML779424.1:2300019-2323322 GCA_009831015.1 Picea engelmannii
GATTGAGGTTGGAAGGGTGAGGGAACTATACCCTCATCTTCACATAGACTGAGATAGTCTTTTGGAGGTCCAAAAGCTTCCCAATGGGGAGGTGTGATCAGGGGATCAAAATTTGCTCAATTTTCAAAGTGCTCGGAATGCGATGAAAATAGTGCCATTGCGTCCGTCTTGTCTTCCTGATTCCAGCGGTATATTTACTTTCGCAAATGGAGTCCGTATGGAGGAGATATCGCGATCTGTCCGCCAAGCCAAACAGGTAAAAATTTGGGATGCTGACTGTACCTGTCCGTACAGTCTGTACGGCCACGTGGAGGGTTGTACCATCAAGGTGACGTGGCATTGTTGTATTGGTTGTGGTTGTCCAATTGGGTGTTGACACATGTCATTTATGGCCAATAATGTGTGGACACGTGGCCCAACCATTTGGCGCCACGTGTCACTGTATCACTGGTTTATTGGGTTGGTTTATTATTGTGTAAAAATGTTATGGGTCCGCGGGGTTCGACCCCGGGACCTCCCCACAAGCCAACAGTTTCAAACACTCGCCCGACCATTACGCCATAACTTGTTCCTTAATATGTAAATGTATTAAAATTTATTTGAATTTGCATTTCATATTAAATGGCGGGGGGAACGGGTCGGGGCTTACCCCAACCCGCGGTCGCATGGATCATATGTGTGACCATATGGTATACGGGCAGTGTTAATATATGCGCGTGGACTTATGTAATAACAAAACCAAAGTTTAAAACAACCATATATTGTATGAGCATGGGGTTATAACCAATGGATAACCCGTGAAGTTTTGTATATACCAATGGTTTAAAAAACGCGCAGGAAGTTGCACGGTTATACAACGGAGTAACCACTTTTTCGCCGAGCCCTAGGTCGCATGGGCCATATGACCAAGTGCCGAGGCGGTTAGGGCTGGAGGCGCCCTAACCATTCTACAGTTTGTACTGGTGCACGGTTTCATACGGGACTGGGTTCTTTACGCTTAAATGAGCGTGTGTGCCAGGTTTGGAGAACAAGGGTGCATATTGTAGAACCAGAGACAGCAAAGTTGGAGAAGGAGCTTCAAGGAGGCATATCTTTCTCATTTTTCGACCGTTTCAGGTACCGAAAGAGCCCAGATAGGGGTTTTGGGATGTTGCGGAGCCATTGAAGTAGTCATTTTGTCATTTTGAGCACTGTAAGACATGTTTTTGAGCACTTTGAGCAATTTAATAATAATGATCCATTGGAAGCTGGACCAGGAGATGTAGCCCGGAGTGGGGTGAACTCCTTTATCAAGTTGCTGTGTTTATGTCTGATGTTCAATGTTTTATGCTGCTGTCTATGTGTATCTTTACATAAGTAATCCTTTATTATGTGTTGCAAATTGATCTGGTTGCTTTAAAAACACATAACCATTTCACTTGCAATATTTATTAAAGTTTCAAGTCTTCTTCAATTTTAGATCAACGAAAATTTCCCTTTGCAAAGAGTGCAAAGAGGCTGGTGCAAGGTGTTCACAGTCGTCTGCAAGAATTCAAACCTTGCGTAAAGATTTGGTGCAAGGAGTGCACAGATCTGAGATTCAACTAAGTGTCGAAGGGACTTTGCAAGAAGTCGAAGAACCATAAAAGGATAACACCAAGAGGGCGAGAGTAATTTCTCTTCGAGAAATCCTTCGGATCTAAGTTATTGAAATCCCTGAAATGCAAGGAGTGTGCAGGAAGCTGAAGTATTCATGAGACCAAGCTCAGAAGGAATAACGCTTTTCATAAGTGTGGACGAGATCCAAGAAATGGACTCGTGGTAAGAAAAAAAGGTTGAAGCCTTTGACTCCTTCGAAAATATTCTAAGTCTGAAGAAAGCGTAAGCTTAGGGGTAAATATCTGGATCATCCAATCAGTGTCCAGACAATGACGAGAAAGCACATAAGAGGAAATATCTCAGTCATTCAGTCTGAGCGCAAAAGAATCATATCCGCCCGATCAAGGAAAGGTGCACTAACAATAATCTTTGAAAGTACACAGGAGGAGCGGGGTTATGAAATTTTGAAATCATCAAAGTCGTCTATTGTCAAGGAGGACACATGGCGAGAGATTAGCATTTCATTGATTCACAGTTCAGGATAGCCAGAGGTGAAGGTAGTGAGAACTCGCAAGCCCCGATTTCGAGATTTGATCACATCCGTCGATCGAAGGAAGATCATGGACCATAGATATGGTTTTGTCAGGAGTTCGCAACTCGGGAAATAGGAAGTAAGAGTTCTAGGAACTCACAAAATCTGAGTTCACAACTTGATCATAGTCGTCGATCAAATGAGAGAATGTGAACCGTTGATTGTTACAGGAAGTCCCAAGTTCCGAAATCATCGGGACCATCCATCGGAAGGGATGTGTGGCCAACGATCAGTGTTTCACTGACTTGCACATTAGAGAAGTCAAAGGGAAGAATTATAGGAATTCATGAGGCCTAAGTTCACGACTTGATAGTGGTCGTTATATCCAGAGGAGCGTGAGACATTGATTTGGCGCTCTGAGATATCGACATTTCGGGGGTTGGGAGTGAGAGTGATTTCATCTGAGCTGTCAGATCAAGGGAGGATCTAGGCCGTCAGATATGAAGCACCGAGAGTTTGGACCTTGGGAGAATGGAGGTGAATCACATCAGGAGTTCTCGATACGCGAAATTGCGACGCACTCGAAAGATTCACCCATGATCATAGTGAAGGGTCACATCGGTGAAGGATAATAGAGGGGCTAGCATGCGCTAGGCCCCATGTCGAGATTTTGGGAGTCAAAGAATCAGGGTTGGATCATACGCAAACAACCAACACACAAAATCGCAATGTGCCTTTAGTTAGGTGAGTGGTCACAGTCATGGTCACGTAATGGAAGGAGCTTAGCCAGAGAAGAGCTAGCGCCTGATTCACATGGAAGTTGAACAGGGATCAGGAGAGAAACGTGGGTCTCATACGAGCTGCGTATCTGGAGAAAGGACCTGTGTAAGTGGGTTTGGGTCTAGAAGAGACCCAAAGAGTCGATCTGACTCATTTTCTTGATCAATCCTAGACCGGGAGGTCACGCAACCCTTAGGAGAGAAGGGGGTGTGCATCACGGGTTGATCAAGTTGTTGTATCACTGAGTGGCCTTACTTGTGGGAGGTTTTCAAGAGACCTCTTATGTCAGTACATTACTTAATCGTTCTTTGCATAGAGGATGCCTCACATATTACAGGGTGGTTTGGGATCCTAGTATCATTTTTAGTTTCAGATTGGATCAGTCGATGGAGCATCAAGTTGTGATGGAATTACTTGAGGACAAGAAATATTTAGGAAGGGAGGATTTTTCATGTCCCCATTTTTTGGATTCCCTTGTTTGGTAGTGGAAATGACCTATGTGGCTTGTCAGTGGAGAAAAAGGGAGTCAAAAGGGGTTATTTAATGTCACTTAGTTAGGATATGTTATGTATTTAAAGTGACATTAGAATTAATAAGTTACTTGTCTATTAAAAGTGACTTTTAATCCTAAAGTGAAAGAAAAAGGGGGATAAGGGTCATGTTTGATTTAGTCAAAAAGGGGATAAGGGTTACATTTCATTTGGTTAGAAAAGGGAAATTTTTAGAATGCATGGAGATAAGAATAAAAGGATGGGTAAAGCCTCACTTTGGAATTATGATTTGATCTCTCATTTTGGAAGTTATCTTGGAGCCATTGTTTCATTAGGGTTTAGAAAAACCCTTCCACTATTGGTTTGGTTTAAGTGGTGCAATATCCACCTGTTGGTTATGGAGCCTGATTATCTTCCTAATTCAGAAGTCTTTGTTTTCAGTCGTGTTTATAACCCATGAATATTGTACACCCCTCTAGGAGGGGGGGTTGCAGGGGGGGGCTTTCCCCCCCTATGGGGTCTAAGGGGCTCATCCCCTCGACTGGGGGCTCCGAGGGCAAGTGGGCCCCCGATGGGTGTTCATGGGAAGTGTCCCCCGATTAGGGTTTGGGGGCGAAACCCCCGAAGGAAAAATTTCCTTGTAAATGTATATTCTAATTTCATAGTAAATCTAGATCATTCATTATAAGGTCCCAGATCTGACAATAGAAGTTATGTTAGGGTTTTTTCCCTAGAAGGAAACCCTATTTTATGATGGAATTTTATTATGGTTGTGTATCATTGCAAATATTGTATTCTGAGAGAGGATATTGTGAGAGAAAGAAGACGAAGTTATAGCGGGCATGTTGTAGGTTGTATCCCTTCATTTTGATGGATAATAAAAAGGAAGGACCTGGCAATCTCTCTGGGGGACGTAGCCCACATTGGGTGAACCATGTATATATGTCTCTCTATTTTATTGTGTATCTTATGTGTTTTATTTCCGCATTTTTTTTATTTATTGCTTCGCGATCCTGTTTTTCTAATAACTGGTATCAGAGAAAAAGGTAACTCTCAAGAAAAGAGGGTTCATGGTTCAAGTGGGAGTAATGGTGGAAGATGGAAAATTTAGGGTCGAGAAATTTAACGGCCAAAAATACTAGTTATGGAAGATGTAGATGGAAGATTGTTTATATCAAAAGGATATATTCCTACCATTGGGCGGAATAGCAAAGAAGTCGAGGGCCATGAAGGATGAAGAATGAGAGGTTCTTGATAGAAAGGCACTATGAACGATATCCTTGAGTCTAGAAGCGTTTGTGGCCTTCAACATTTTGAAAGAAAATACAATGAAGGATCTAATGGATGCATTGGATAAACTATATGAAAAACTCTCGGTGTCCAATAAGGTATTTCTAATGAAGCAATTATTTAATATGAATATGTCATAAGGTGGGTCTGTTGTAGATCATTTAAATGAATTTAATACAGCTACTAATCAAATAAGTTTTGTACAAGTGGAATTTGATGATGAGGTCAGGGATCTTCTAATCATGTGCTCATTTCCAGAAAGTTGGAATGACTTGGTCATGGTTGTAAGTAACTCTGTCTCTAGTTCAAACACTCTAAAATTTTATGATGTTTTTGGTGTTATCCTTAGCAAGGAAATGTGACGGAAAAGCATAGGTGAGACATTAGGTAATGTGTTAAACATGGAAAATAAGGGAAGACAAAAGGATAGAGGAAAGGGCTCAGGGAACTGTGGGAATTCTAAGAAGGGCAGATCCAAATCCAAAATGGGAAAGATAGAGTGTTGGAATTATGGGAAGAAAGACTGTAGAGCTCCAAAGAAACAAAGAGATGGACAGCAAGAGAAAAAACAGGAAGCAAATGTAACAGGTGATGTGTTACAAGATGCTTTGATTCTTTCTGTAGATAATATTTATGAGTCTTGGGTAGTATATTCAAGGGCTTCATTTCATGCCACACCCCATAGGAAACATTTTCTAGATTATGTTCAAGGTGATTTCCGGATACATCATTGTGGAACCATAGGCTTGGACACATGAGTGAGAAGGGGATGTAGATACTTCACAAAATAAATTTGTTTTCGGATCTTAAACAAATTGATTTGGATTTCTGTGAGCACTGTGTTTATGGAAAACATAAGAGAGTTAGATTTCTCAGAGTTGGAAAATTAAAAAAGAGTGAAAGGTTAGAGCTTATGCATATAGATGTATGGGGACCAACTCAAGTATCATCTCTTGGTGGCTCTCATTATTATGTTATTTTTATCGATGATGCAACTAGAAAAACTTGGGTTTATTGCATTCGACAAAAATATGATGTTTTTGATACTTTAATAAATGGAAAGATTTGGTTGAGAATGAGACGGGAAAAAGGTTGAAGTGTATTAGATTAGACAATGGAGGTGAATATTGCAGCAAGGATTTTGATGATTACTCTTCATATTATGGGATTCGTGGAGAGAAGATAGTTCCAGGAACACCACAAGAAAATGGTGTGTCATAAAGGATAAACAGGTCAATCATGGAGCATGCAAGGAATATGAGATTGCATTCTGCGTTTCCCTTACAGTTTTGGGCAGATGTTGTAAATATTGGTGTTTACTTAATAAACATAGGACCTTCAAGGTCTTTGGATGGTGGATTTACAAAGGAGGCATGGACAGGTAAAAAGGTAAACTATTATATTTTGAAGACTTTCGGTTGTGAAGCATTTGTCCATATTGATAAAGAAAATAGAACAAAGATTGAGGCAAAATACAATAAGTGTACCTTTATTGGATACAGTGTTAATGATTTTGGTTATTCTTATGGGATTATGAAAATCAAAAAATCATTAGGATTCAATATGTCATATTCAATGAGAAGGTCATGTACAAAGATCAATTGCAGGGAAAGAAACAGGAAAAAGAAAAACCAGAATACAAAGTGTTTGACGAGATCACTAAAAAAGAAATTCCAAAGGTACCAGAAAATCAAAATGACAACAACAGGAGCAGCAGTTACCTCAAAATCCTACAAGTGTTGTTATAATATCTACCAAGTTAAGTAGACCCCCTAAACGATACTTTTCTTCATTGTATTATTTATTGTTGACTGATTCTGGTGAACCAGAATGTTATGAGGAGGCAATGTAGGTAGACACTAAAAAAAAGTGGGAGCAAGGCATGAAAGAGGAAATGGATTCCTTGGTAAATAATCATACCTAGGACTTGGTTCAGTTGCCTGCAAGAAAAAGAGCAATGTAGAATAAATAGGTTTACAAGTTGAAGGAAGAAGATGGAGGAAAAACGTGGTACAAGGATAGACTTTTTGTAAAGGTGTTTGCACAAAAGAAAGGTATATATTTTGATGAAATATTTTCTCTTGTTGTTAAAATAACTTCAATTAGGACTATTTTAAGTCTTGTGGCAGTAGAATATTTGCATCTTAAATAGTTAGATGTAAAAACAACTTTTATCCATGGTGATTTGGATGAAGAGATTTATATGCAACAGCCACAGGGGTATGAGGTCAAAGGAAAGGAAAATTTGGTATGCAAGTTGAAGAAGAGATTGTATGGCCTAAAGCAAGCTCCAAGGCAGTGGTATTTGATGTTTGACATGTTTATGACAGAACAAGGTTATAGTAGATGTCATTCTGATCACTGTGTTTATTTTAAAAGGCTAGAAAATGGAAGCTATATTATCTTGATATTGTATGTAGATGACATGCTTGTTGCAGGGTCTAATATGCAGGATATAAATGTGCTCAAGAATAAATTAGCTAATTCATTTGCAATGAAGGATTTGGGTGCTGCAAAGAATATCTTTGCTATGAGAATAACAAGAGACAGGAAAAATCGCAAATTGACATTGTCTCGGGGTGAGTACATAGAGAAGGTGTTGGAGAGGTTTAGAATGAAGAATGAAAAACCAGTTAGTACACCTTTGGCCAACCATTTCAAATTAACCAAGGAAATGTGTCCCAAGACACAGGAGGATATAGAAAACATGTCCAGGGTCCTGTATTCATCAGCGGTTGGCAGATTGATGTATGTGATGGTTTGCACAAGATTAGATATTTCACATGCAATGGGAATTGTGAGCAGGTATATCAACAATACAAGTAAAGAACATTGGGAGGCAGTAAAGTGGATTCTCAGTTATTTGAGAGGTACTTCTACTCATGCATTATGTTTTGGAGTTTCATACATTGTTCTACAGGGATATGTTGATTCATAAATGGCAGGTGATAAAGATAGCAGGAGGAGCACCACAGGGTATGTTTTTACTGTAAGTGGAACAACAATAAGTTGGATTTAAAAACCAAAAAAGGTTGCTTCACTTTCAACCACAAAAGCAAAGTATGTTGTTTCTACAGAGGCTAGTAAAGAAATGATTTGGTTACAGAGTTTTATGGAGGAATTGGGAAAGAAGTAGGAGAATAGCAAGTTGTACTGTGACAATGAGAGTGTCATTCATATTGCAAAGAAATCAGCCTTCCATTTGAAGACTAAGCATATACAGCTCAGGTACCACTTCATACGATCCATCTTGGAAGATGGACATTAGAAGTTGGAAAAGATACATACTAGCTAGAATCCTACAGACATGTTAACAATGGGAGTAATCAGGGAGAAATTGAGTTCTTGCTTAGTTTAAGTTGGTCTTCAAGCATGAAGGTGAATATGAGAAATTTTCTAGGTCCAAGGTGGATCATATTCTAGTAGGTACAATAGCGATAAATTTGTTGTGATCAGTCTCCAAGTGGGATATTGTTGATTGTGGAGCCTAATTATCTTCATGATTCAGAGGTATTTGTTTTTAGTCATGTTTATACTCCATGAATATTGTACACCCCAGAATATTGTACACCCCTCCATGCGGGAGGATTGCAGGGGCGGATTTCCCCCCCTTCGGGCTTTGGGGGCCTCATCCCCCCAATTGCGGGGTCTAGGGGAAAGCAAACCCTTGGAGGGGGTTTAGGGGCAGCGTCCCTCGATGGGGTTTCAGAGGAAAAGTCCCCAAAGGAAAAATTGCCTTGTAAATGTATATTATAATTTCATAGTAAATCTAGATCGTTCATTATAGTGTCGTAGATCTGACGGTAGAAGTTATGTTAGGGTTTTTTGTCATAGAAGGAAACCCTCTTTTATGAGGGAATTGTATTGTGGATGTGTATCATTGTGAATATTGTATTATGAGAGAAGATATTGTGAGAGAAAGAAGAGGAAGTTATAGCAGGCATGGTGTAGGTTGTATCCCTTCATTTTGATGGATAATAAAAAGGAAGGACCTGGAAATTTCTCTAATGAATGTATCCCACACTGGGTGAACCACATATATTTGTGTCTCTATTGTATTATGTATCATTTGTGTTTTATTTCCGCATTTGTTTTATTTTATTGCTCCACGATCGTGTTTTTATAAAACCACCCTAGCTATACAAGAGGGGAATCCATCCAAGATTTCCAATGGAGCCTAGAAAAGAAGGAAATCCATCCAATATTTCCATTTTAGCTTTTGTTTCAGGGTTTGATTTTAGTAGGAGGACGATCATCTTGCAGAGGATATCAGCAAAATATTTTGGGGGAGGTCGTACTCAAAATTTACAGATACTAGGAAGGGTTTCTCAGAAATCGTGGTACAGGAAAACACCATGGGTTGACTATAGGGTGTCCCACGAGGCCCTCCTTGGTTGTCTAGACTTGTCCCGTGAGGCCCTACTGCTTGTCCAGTCTTGTATCGCAAGGCTCTCTATGATCTGAAGTTGCAGATTTGTTTCGGGTATGGGTGGCCGGATTAATGCAGCAGGTGTTGTTGGAGTGGCTCAACATCGTCTTCAGCAATGGTTTATAGGTTTGTGCATCATTCTGGGAGGAGGATTGGAGATTTGGAGGTTAGCCTTCTATAGATTGGAGAAGCCATCTACTAGGAGGGATTAGGGAACTAAATCAGGTTTTGGTTTTTAGTTTATTGTTTGTTGATTTGTCACAGCTGCTACAACATCCCTAGACATTGTATTGTGTGATCAAGACTCCAATATTAATAAAGTGTCATATTATCTCTTCTAATTTATGGTGTATCCAACATGTTTGTCAAAATGAATATCTATGGGTTATATGAAAAATTCTTGTGGAAAGTCCTTAATCAGTTCGATAACATATAAAGAGTATAACTAGAACTATATTTGAAAAACAAATATAGCATATTTCCTTTGGGGACATTATAGTGGTATCAGAGCTAGTGATCTTGCCAGCTTGTAATTGCATGGTTTAAAAAAGAAATAGAGGTAAAATCATCATGGACAAAGGGATTATAGAACTTATGAAAACCATAAATGGAACTCAGAATAATATGGTGAGGGTGTGGAAAGAGCTACGCTTATTAGCTAAGAAGAAGGGGAAAGGGCCTAAATCTAGAAAGGTTGATGAAGCCAAAAACTCAACTCGTGATGGGGGTTTGGAAGAATCACAGGGGAACTTGCATGCATCTAGCGATGTTGAGGATGTGTGCATATAGGAATACCAAACAATGACTTATGAACTAATCAATGATACTGATGAAACTAGTGTGTTAGATGAAGAAACTGAGGATGCACCATCTTGTCCTACTTGTGGTGACCATGAGGAGATATTCCAATCAGTTGATGTTGAGGATTCAACATCTCTCCTTGTGTATGATACTGAGGATGAGGATGGTTCAAGCATAATCTCAACACTTTATCCTATTTATGTGATATATGATGATGTAGGCATGTGTGTACCATAGCTATGCGTAGAGGATAACGAAGGGACTGATTTGGTGGACAGGAATAGATTAGAAAACTTTTATGAGGAGGATATCCCACATTACACATCATCATATAGGGAGTCAGATCCCTTGTGTGAAATCGCACACCATGTTGATGAAACAACATTGTGTGAATTGGAGGACCGATTATTAGTGACAAAGGAGAAATATGTGCAGTGTTGATGAGCATAGATGGTGCTCATAAAATTGTTGAATACCTTATGTGGAAGATCTAGATGGAGGAGAGGCAAAGGGGAATTGTAGGTGGGTTCACTAGTATCCAATTACGCATCATCAAATAGGCACTAGAGTATATGAACTCTAATTATTTTCATTTTTTCATGGATAGGGACCTTTCTCTTAAGTTCGTTGAAGACAAGGAGAGAAAGATTGAGGAGCTTTGATACCAGCTTAGTTTGGCACACTCTTCATTGTTGGTAGTAGTGGTAAATGAGGGTATGAGTGGAATTCATGATCTAAGGGAGGAGCCTCTTATGACTATTATGCACGAGGAGTATTCATGGTTGCAGGTGTATGAGGAGATTTCTGACACAGAGGGTTTTTCCTGTGCGCTTGTTTTGCATTGCAGGGATCATGAGTCATTTCTTCTAGCTCAAGGCTTAGCTACAGAGGAAGTAATTGAGTGAATTCATTGTGTACCATCCAATAAGGAATTATATGCACCAATTGATTGGGGGATTGAGTATAGGACATATGTGGATACAATACTTTGGGATCTAAGACTAGTTGATATTAGTAGAGTGATTGATACAGTGGCACATAGGGTGGTACATGATGATATGGTTGTGTGCAGTGGTATACAGTAGTATAAAGTTGTGTGTGGTGGTATAGAGTGGGGTTTTGGGATGTTTCCCTCGGGGAGACCTTGAGGCATGGACTTCATACATATCATTGAGTTTGGTTCACCCAAGATCGATGAGTGGATGGATGGGCTTCATGGAGAGGAATATTCCTTAGAGATCAATCTTTGATTGGGATATCACTAGAGAAATATACCCACATGATCACTCTTAAATGTTACCTTGAGCCCTTGGTCATACCATTGGGGTTGACCAATGCACCTGACATTTTCCAGTCTTGCAGGAAATGGCAATGGCATCTGTTATCTCCTAAAATAACATCGTCATTTTTGCCAATTTTAGGTGATAGAGAGAACTCCAAAAAATTATTTCTAATTTTTTATAGGCTTGCTAGAGCACCTATTATTTGTAAATAAACTTGAAACAAACATCGGAATTGATTTTCTTAAGAAAAGGGGAGAGTTACAAGTTTCGGTGGTTTTGGTGAACCTGTGAAGAGTTCATTAACCACCGAAAGCCTTGGCTTTCGGTGGTTAAAAGAGAAAAATAAAATTCATTTAACCATCGAAAACGTGTCAACGTGGAAAGATCAGAGCCTGTGTTTTCGCATGATCCAGTGCAATAATCGATGGATAACTGCTGAAAATAAAGCTAATTGGTGATGTAATATGGTATGATTGTTCTTGATCGAAGTTTGATGCATTGTGGTACTTGTTAAACCCCATCTGTCCATTCATATTTAAAACCTTGCATACACAGAAATTCATTATCAATTTGATTTTTCCTAACTCTTTTATTTCACGTGAATTTCATAAAACCAAGTTCCAAGAAATATCACTGTGATGATTTCCCATTTAAGTTTATCATATGAAATCCCTTTGATTTAGGAATCAAATCCTAGCTTGTTGTTATTCCTCATCTCTATCTCACAGAAGACGAGTCATTGTGATTCTCATGCAAATTAATTCGCTACAGATCCATTTTTCGAAAGTTAAAGGTTTTGGTGGTTAACAGGCCTAGATTTTGCCTCTCTTAACCATCAAAAGCAGAGCTTTTCGGTGGTTAAAAGGCTCAGATTTTTTCTTCCTTAACCACCGAAACCTGTTACATGGTAGCGAATGAGTATTTTTTCCCAGATCGAAGTTTTTCTCAGTTGAATCTCTTGAAAACTCTTTCTAAAGATAGATATTGAATTATAGGATCCAATCTAAGATCCACTTTTGATGCAAAAGAATTAGAAGAGGTGTTCAAGTTGATTTGGCACCTATTTGGGGGCAAATAAATTAGGGTTTTTTCTAAACTTGGCAAATTTGAATTCCATCTTCCTCAAGAGATGTCAAACAGCCTTGGAAGGCTTATCTGCACAGCACAGAGGTTCTACATGATCTGAAGACCATAGAATGAGGAGTTGACCTCATTTTGAGGATCTCTTCCTCTCTTTTTGTAAAATGGTTTTGACTTTCTATCTTTAGCATATCTGATCCATTCTTCCAAGATCTTAATTTTTATTGTAAATCTATAAAGATAAAGATATGAGAGGAACAAAGGGTTCAATCCTGGATACATTCTTTGCTATTGTACTAATACTCTTATCTTGATAGTAGAATCATAGACTTCTTTTGCTGTCAATGCCAGATTTGTTCATGTACTTCATTATTCTATACTTTACTTTAGTTTAGCTCAACTTCTAAGAATTTTTATCTTCTTATTAAGCTCATGAACTTGAATTAAAGGACTTCTTGATATCTTGTATGACCCTGCACACTGTTGTATTTGGTTATCTAGACTAGTATTCTTCATACCATGTTCCAATTACTCTGTCTGATTATTGATTTCTAAAAGCATTGTCTTATTCGAATGCATGATAAGATTTCCTTTTCATTAGCCATTAAGTTATCCCATTGATCCAAACGTACCTAAATTATCATATTCTTAAGTTACCAAGCATATTTGGATTCAACCCCAAAGATTTTCTTGGAGAGATAACAAATTGGCGCCATTGTCGGGGAGAGGAGATTGAAGCTCAGCTTCCTTGGGACAAAACATAGATCTAGCTTTGATGATAGACAAAGTCTGGACATTTTATTGGTTGAAATTTTATATCTGGCGACTCCATTGAAGATTTCTGGCTTCGAAGAGAAGGGCTCATATCATAGAAAATCTACAAAGGCCACTAGCAACTCCTGTTGCTTATTCAAGAAGATCATCAAAAGAGGAAGAGCTCTACAAAGGCAAACTTCCAGAGCAGCAAGGACATCTAGATCAGATATCTCAAGAGCTACTGCTTCTTTATTTGTACCTAGAACACCTTTCATTAAGTCTGCGTTTCTTAAATCTTCTTCTTTTCAGAAAATTGTATTTGAATCAGAGGATTTAAAGGGTGGCGAACCTTCTATAGATTCTGTTGTTATAAATCCTTTTCCTGAGAATTTTTTTGTACATAGGTTAGGGAAAGAGGCTGAACCATCTGCCAATGAAGAGGATTGTTCCTCTTCTCTGAATTCTTTGCAAACAAAACTAGAAAAGATCTATACCTATACCAATACCAATCTGCCTATGATAGAGTCTATTCTGTGAAATATGTTTGTTAAAGAAGAAGAAAACCTAGCCCTTCTGCTAGGGCAGTTTTACAAAGCTTCTAATTTCCCTGATCCATCTGAGTTTACAAAGACTCCACTAGGGAGAATCCAGTTGACAGAAGATGAAGAGGCTGAAGTTTGAATCCAGATATCATTTTATCAGTTTGCTTCATGAACTGTTGTATTTCTTTATCAGCTCTTTCATGCTTTTTCCTTCGCATGTTAAGAGAATTATTTTATGTTTTGTATATTCAGAAACTTATCATTCTTCTTGTATATATACCACCCTAGAAGAGGAAATCTTGCAGCCTGCTTTCATTGTAGAAGTAGATTCAATAGCGTTACCTCATCCCATTCATAAAGATGAACATTTTATTCAAATTCCTTTTGAATCTGATCAGCCATATAACTCTGTAGATATTAAAATTGATTCTAAACCTACTCAGACTTCAGTACCTGTTGTCACTACTACTGAAACTTTTCATCAACCTCTTATCCCTCAAGAGAAGCCCACTGCTTTTCAAACCAAGATCAGGATGAAGATGTTTAAACCTTTAAGGCTTCCCTATCCCCTTCATCCTTATCCTCTTGATTGTTATGAATATCTTCCCCAGTTTTCTGGAGAGAATCAAGTTTCAGCTGAAAGGCACTTGGAATCCTTTGAGGATTTTGTTGATCGTTTTTAGATTGTTCATGAAGATGAATCATGAGATTTTTCTCTAAATATCTAATCAGAGATGCTATTGCATGGTTTAAGGGTCTGAGAGCTGATTCTATTGGCTCTTGGATCAATTTCTCTAATGCTTTTGTGAAGTACTGGGGTGAGTACAAATCACTAGATTCATACCTTGCTGATTTTTATTCTTTGAAGAGAGAGCAGGGTGAAGCTTTGTCTATCTTCAATCGAAGATTTTACAGCATCTACCATGACATGCCTATGAAGGTCCAACCGATAGAGACAGTTGCCATGATAAATTATGTTATGTGTCTTCATTCAGAACTGGCCCTTCTTCTGCTAGAAAGGAAGTCTTCATTCTTAACTCAGTTGTTTGAAGATGCTCACGAGGTAGAAGAGAACATCTATGCTACCAAGAGGACTTATATGCTATCATATTCTGAAAATATGCATCCTTATGAGCAGGAAAACCATCAGTATGTTTCCATTTTGGATCAAGAAGACAGTAAGTATGGTTCAGATTTTGAACATGGAGATTATGAATGTAAAGCAGTTTGTGAACAACAATGAGCATGTGAGTCTATTTCAAATTCAATTTAGAGTTTTTCAATATTTGCTAAGTGCTCTAGAAACAAGTATGAGTCAGAATTTTATGATTAGTTTTCTAAACAAGATGAGCCTATGGTAACCAATGATTGCATAAGCAATTATATTTTTTCAACTGATCTTTATTCTTATGATCTTGACACTGTTTCATCATCATCCTCTGGCCATTTTTCTGAAGAGAAATTCATTATGATTAATGATCACAAGTTAATCTCAAGAGAACTAGAAGGTGATCAGTCTTCTAGCAAAGGAACAGTCACGGCTAAGCGGGAGGCTTGTAACACCCTGTTTCCCCCAGTTTGTAAAAATAACTGGACTAGCCAAGAACTGTGGCAAACCCAGAAATGTGAATATGTGATGTGAATGGACCTTGTGGAAAAGGTCGATGAATGTGAATTATATTATGAATTTATATTGTAGGACTGCTGAGAGGGGATGTGCAGAAAAAGAGACCACGATGGCGGTGGAAGGCACCTGGAAAGGTGGCGTTAACTTCCACCGAGAATTAATACCGTATTTGGACTTCACTGGCCCGGAGAACCAAAAGTGGCTCACTGGCCCCGAATTAAATGTCTTGCTGGCTAGTAGGTAGATGGCTCCTTAGAAATTTATGAGGGATGGGGAGGTGAACTGCCCATCCGTAGAGCCGTCAGGCCTGACCAGCGTGAGGAAAATCGCGCCACATGCAACCTTGCAAGAGGATAAGGTGTGGGGGAGAATCGATTGGGGGCAGACGTGAGGGGAGGAAGAGAACTCTGGAAATATGCAGAGTGAGTGATAGCATAGAGGAAGGAGAGTAACCTTCGCTTCTGGTCACTGGAAAATAGAGACATAGTCTCACAGCATCGTGGTCTCAGCTCGGGGGTGGCTAGTGGTAAATCCGTCGGTAGTCGTTGAGCCTATGGTTGGGTGGAAAATAACACCCCTCTCAGCAGTTGCATAACCCCTGGCGTTATTTCTGATAACGGTTTTGCCTCTGGCATCTTGAAATATATATTTATTCTGACATTTATGTTTATAAGCTGTGAAATGGTGAATGATTCCAGAGTAAGAATGTTTGTATGGTGTTTTGATCAATACTGGTAGATGCATGTTTATAATGGAAAGACTACGTATGGCTTATGTTTTCATAAATCGCTATTTATATGCTTACCGACCTAATTCAGACTACATGTATGATTCGTGGGAGAAAGGTACCCTTATCTACCTCAGATAGTACCCTGGGTAAAAACCTCCCCATAAAGATACCCTCCTTGAAAATCCCATCAAGAACTGGGAAAGAGAATGTGAAGGCGTAAGGCCTTAGTAATCCTGCACGAGTAGGAACAATCCTCTTGAAAACCCGAGATGGCAGCATAAGGATGAAGTATTGAATCGATGGACGAGATCCCGTCGGGAGATTTGTGGTCACTCACGACCGTCAGATCGAAAGAAGAAGATGGAGTGTTAAGTGCCTTAACCTTGATAGGTATTGATCGATGGACGAGATTCCATCGGGAAACCTGTGGTCACGCATGACCATTAGATTGGTAGGAGTAAGTAGGGTGTTAAATGCCTTACCTCTGTGTTTTCTGTGTCTTCGGGGGTAGCGAAGAAATCAGGACCGTAGATCTCCAAGGTCCATGGGAGTATCTGGACTGTTGATTTTTCCATGTCCAGGGAGTCGTGGAAGAATGTACGGGTAGGAACCAATCTGAGCCGTCAGATCTCGGCTGGAAAACCCAACAGTCGTTGGATCTGTCAGGAGTTACCCAAGGATTAAACCCCCAGTGGATAGGGGCGAAAGACCCCGGATAGATCTGGACCATTCGAATAACGGAGGCCACGTGTCGTGAGATTTCCCATTTCGAGAAATCGGGAATCACAAACTCGAGAGTCCTAGAGACGAGAGTTTGGGACTTTCCATGGTGAAAACCCTAGGATAGATCTGAACCATCCGAATAATGGAGGCCATGTGTCGTGAGATTTCCCATTTCGAGAAATTGGGAATCGTGAACTCGGTAGTCCTGGTGACGAGAGTTCGGGACTTTCCATGGTGAAAACCCCGGGATAGATATGGACCGTCCGAATAACGAAGGCCACGTGTCATCAGATTTCCCATTTTGGGAAATCAGGAATCGTGAACTTGGGAGTCTTGGTGATGAGAGTTCGGGACTTTCCATGGTGGAAACCCCGAGATAGATCTGGACCGCCTGATCTCAAGAGGCCACGTGTCATAAGATTACCCATTTCGGGAAATCGGGGATTGGGGATTTGGGAGTTCCATTGACAAAAGGTCGAGCTCTCACCTTGATAAATCTCGACGGAAACAAAATTGTGGTCATATGAGAAGAGGTCATATCGACAAAGGCATAGCCCAGGGGGCTAATTGCCCAACAAGGCATGTTCGACACTTCGGAATTTTGGTACTCGGGACACCGAAGGGCATCCTTCCTTGTGCCAACAAATCCCGAAATTAAGACTTGCAAACCCCCGCCTATTAGTATGAGGGTTAAGTATCGATCAACGGATGAGATCCTGTTGATGGGAGAAATTGTTCATCCGTCAATTGAGAGAGTGGAACCGGTCTGGGGTTGTCCAATAACCCAAGTCGTTTGGAATGAACCACCCTAACGGGTTTAACGGCTCCGTTGGTAGCTCTAAGGTCCTAGGAAAACCAAAGAGAAAACTAATCTAAACTAACTAATCTAACTAAAACAAATAAAACTAACTACAACTAACTAAACAAAAAAAACTAAACTAACTAAAATAAACTAAACTAACTAATAAAACAAATTAACTAATAACTAACTAATACACTAATCTAATTAAAACAAACTACTAATTAAACTAAAACTAAATATAAACTATTCTAACTATTATATACAATCTACTAATTATTATTACACTAACTCTGTTAATTAAATATCTAATTACTAATTGGATTACAACTTATTCACAAATATACAATATACACAAATGGCATATTTGAATAAAACCTGTAAAACTCATGTGTTTTCTGCCCTAAGACAGCCAGAGATATTTTTAGATTTTTTTTTATTTTATGAAAAAGAAATAAAACTTACTGAAATTAAACGATCTAATATATTACTGAAGCTAAACAATCTAATATATTAAACATATATATCTAACTAACAATACTAACAAATATGCTAATAGATAAATGACAAATTGACCTGGAAGCGCTCCTAATTTGTCCTGTGTATGATGACTTCGAAGCTGGTCGGAGGAAGTAAACTCACACCGGTTAGTCCATAAGCTTCTCGTAAACGATAGGCTACGCTGCTCTTTGAGTTATTTACAGGACAAACAAGACATAAAAAATCATAACAATTTTATGATTTATAAATCTCTGCAATAAGGGAAACTTGTTATGCAAAAACTTATACTTTATAATTCAACTTATGAAGAAGAGAAATCTGTCGTTCACAAACTAAATTAAGCAATTGTTATGTTCTTTAAATACTAGAAGAAATCAGATATGGATTACAGTGATTAAATTATATCATTTGCAAAAGATTAAGATAGCTAAAGTAGTCATTAACCAGATACAAATTGATATACACAACTTGAAACAAAATATTGATATGATGAGAAGCTAAAGCTGTAACAAAACACCAAATTCTGCTTCAGTCTGTATTAAAACTCCATATCCTTGTTCTCCCACGAATGAGGATGTTATTATTACAAAAATGATAGGTATTTATAAGTCTCTCCATAGGGTAAAACCTCCTTGTGGATAATATCAAACTGTTTTACATAATCTGGGAGATATCCCAAAATCAACTAAACTAGGAAACTAAATGCAAGTGAAATCTTTGAAATATCCCCTAACTGCTCATCAAATCCACTGTAATTTCGAATTCATCTGCAATAGATCAAAAATAACAAGTTAGAAAGGTATTTCATTTAAAAAACAATAAAAATTTGATTCTACAGACTTAGCTACAGAATTATTTGATTCTGTAGCTAGTCTAAAATAGCATACAGGATCAGATAGAAATCAAATCAAATCTTTTTTTTTTTAAAGAATCAAATCCAATTTTCTTTCAATAAACATTAAAAACGAATCACTAATGATTCAAATGTTTTTCTCATTCAATATAAAACATAATCAAAAGTGATTTAATCGAAACAGGGGTGAGAATACTCTGTTTCATTTTACCATAAAATCGGGTCAAATAGTAACAAGACTGTTTCATATCAAATGAAATCCATAGTGAGTCATATCATGTGCGATACGATCTAATCCAATACAACCAGAATCCATTCGTTATAGCTGTAATAATGTAACATAAGATTCATGTTGTTTTAATTAAATACAAAGATGGAAAGACTGTTACGATCATGGGTAAATATAACAGCATCAACCAAAATTCGCCATAGATTTTGATCACTGAGCATTGCACAGTCAACAGACAGGATCAATTAATAGTGATCAGAACCATTATCAAGTCGACAGAAATGATAATCATAAACTGGGCAACAATAGAAACAAATCGTGACTAAGTCGAATATAGAATAATAGTGAATCCAATTTCATTTTACAAATCAACTTGCAACTGAATATTCATTACAAATCCAACCGACAACAGGGTCGTTCTAACAACAAACCAAAACGAATTAACTGGCTGGGTTTTCACATAACCGTTACGAATTGAATCCATTCACGATTTGGGTGAATTTCTACAGAATCATTTAAAAACAATCCAAACTCTATTCGAGTTGTTCGAAAACCATGTGGACATAAAACCGTAACAATTAACCATATCACCGTTGTTACCAATCATAGCATACACATCATAACGAAATCAAAACGAAATGCGATTGTGTTCAGAATTGAAATATGAGAAACAGCTCGTGTCTATCAAACGAATTCAATCAACAGCAGAGCATTCATTTTGGCTAAATCAGACAACTCAAATCCATATCAAATCAAATCGGATCGATTAAAATCTAACCGAAACTTAAACTGGGAAACGGAATTCCATTCAGTCAAAGCAAGGCTAAGTATACAATGTAACGAAACCAATCAATACTGAACAGAGCTATTCAAACCAAATTTGAATCTTTATATAAACTCATACTATTTACAAAAAAAAAAATGATTGATATTATTGATATTTGTGTGATGAGGCTATCCAATTACGCCAGCTTAGAATTCACCACAGCCGTGGCCGATTCCACATTTTTAAACAAAATGGATCCTATCGTTCTTTGTCTCTTATCAGTGGTCTGTAGCTCAGCCTTTTGACGGGTAAGCAGTGTAACCTAGTCCTCCAAAGATTTAATCTTTGACTGTAGCATCGGCACATCAAGATAGTATCTCTCTAACCATGAGCCGCACTGATCACAGGGTGGAACTGTAGGCTTCGGTAGAGCAGGAGAGGGTTTAGATAAATGACCGAGGGTTTCACAAGACAGCTTAATGCCAAGGTAATCTGGGTCGTTTTGCAAATAAGGTGGTAGGTTTGACATGAAGTCATACAAGGGTTTGGCACACAAACCTTCCGAATAGGGAAATTCACTTGCCAAAAATAATTCAACCTCTGAATCAGAGTCCTCGCTCAACATGATAGGGTCAGGATTGACAGGGGGTTTTGGCTTGTTCCTCGCCATTCGAAAGATTAGACGTGCATTCTATTTGCCTTTGTCGTTTGCAGTAGGTTTGGCTTTGGGTTTCTTTCCCACAGGCTTAACAGATTCGACATCCTTGGTCACAGAGTGGGGTACGTTGATAGGTGATTCGGGTAAGGGTTTAGGTAAAAGGATACTTTAGGGTACCGGGGGTACAAACTTACCCTCGCTCACCACAGGTTTGTCAACCTGTGGAGGATCTGAATCCACAAAATTATTGCGAGCGAGGAAATCGTTCCAACAGTCTCGGTGTAACCCCAAATGACAAACAACAATCATTTTAACCAGCCCACAGTGAAAAAGGATGTTGTCAGCCTGGTTCCTTTTATACTTATTAGACATCTTAAACAGGCTTCTATGCAAATAATACGGCATATTGAGCTCAAAACCCATAAAAACCATAAGCAAACGAAGGTGGTGCAAGAAAACAAACCCATACCGACCTTCAAAGGTGATAAACTGTTTAACGATCATCAATAAATCATGCCATCGTTGTTTCAGCATGGTCACAGGTAAACCTTTGTCACAGGAGCAAACCTTACGCGAATGAAAGAGCAAAGTCCAAGGGACTTCTTCTACCTTGCAATTCTTCGACCATCGTTGTCTACTGGCAGGCAAACCCATAGCAAGACTGATAAAATTCTCGTCAATTTGCAATTGAACATCGTCGACCTTGGCTCGACAGCCATCAAAGGTCAATGCGAATTTCCTAGCAACGCAGAGGTTAAAACCATCAAATTTCTGTATGAACGGGAGCCACCCATTGTCCTCGAGGTCACTATGAGCACTGTCGAACATCAACAGAGCCTGGCTACCATTCGGTTCAGCCCTCACGACTGGATCCATGTTGCGGGCACATGGTAAGGGTTTGGTTCGAAAACACCAGCATACAGGAGCAGATTCATTCAGTCTAACCACTATGAACGATCAAAGGGGAAGCATTAATATGCGCATGCGAGGGTGGTGGAATCACTTACTTCCATGCAGAATATTAATTGCAAAGTACAACCGGCATATTGATCCTTTGTTGAAACAAACATAGCACAAAACCATATCATTTGGCCAACCCAAAAATCAAACGATGAATCATATACCAACGCGCCTCTTACCATATGTCAAGCCATGAATAATCAATGTGAAATCAAACCCAAATGTTTAACCAACGCGCCATTGCATACGTTTAATCAAAGGTTTTAAAACATTATGACAATCAATTTCATACAATTGACAGGCCAAGAGCTATAACAATAAGGATCACATCATATATATAAAAAAAAAAATAAACCATGACCCCTATGTAATTCAATGACTAGGGAAGTTTCAAAAAACATAAACTTTCATGCTCAATGCCTTACCAATAAAATAAAAATCAAGTTGCGCAATCGAAGTAAGAATAGGCAAATAGGCGCAGTTTCAAAAATCTTTTAGCCACTTAATGATAATCCAAAGGTAAGTGCCATTCAAAATATCAATGAAAGATCACGACAGTTCAAAGAGCGATGAAGGAGTTTTCATGCTTACAGTCATGAAAACTAAATGGAGACCAATTTGCAAGTGTCACAAGGAATGAAAATATCGTTTATTTGCAAAATGCGACGAAAATTTGAATTTCAGAAGACATAGGTGTAGGCAGCTTATAGGGCAATGGAAAAAATTGAATTGGCTGCCAACAATGGTGACACACTGGTAGAAGCAGTTATCTCTGTCCAAAGAAATAAATTCAAATTAGGACAGCAAAGAAAATTTCAACTCAAAAACAACAACCAAAAAATTGTACAAACATCATCATTTACCATCTTTTCCAGCGATGTTTTAAAAGATGAAAACCAATAACAGTCTTAAGATCAGCAAGTCACGATATTAATGATAAAATCTTCAATATTGTTGGCATGGCCACTGCTGCCAGCAGGCATCCATAGCCTCGACAGGGTTTCCATTTAACCCACTATGACATCTGTATCATGTCAAGAAGTTCTAGATCAGAATAAAGGACATTAAAGAGGTTTCTTATATTTTTTCACAGATTTTCATGTACCCAACATTTCTTCGCTGCCAGCAGGCCTGTTGAGTACCCCGGCGAAGTTGTCTTGGTGCCATGCATGCATTTACCTGCTGCCAGCGGACCTATTCAGTATCCCGGTGGGTTTACAAACACTTCCCACAGCTCTTATTAATATTTTTATTTTGTTTTCTTTTGTAGATATATAGCTGAGCGGGGTGATGCTGATAATCTTGATATTTTAGCATATTTTTTTTATTTTTTTTAGACCTCATCAGAATTTTTCAACACTGTCCTTTATTCAGCTCCAAAAATGTTTTATTTCTAAAACACTTCCTATGACAGGGAGACATCTTTTTGAGTCATTCCTTTACGGAAAAGGGACAGCGTAAAAAGATAATAGATGATCATGACAAACTTTGCTCAGAGATTGAAATCAGTAAACTTCTTTCAAACAAAAAAATTTTCCAACATAAATATCAATTCCATGAATATATCACTGATGTTTGTACAAACTTTCAGAAGTTATTTCAGCGAAGAAATTTTTCTATGGTGTTTTTCTGAATGGCTCAGTACACAGATATGCATATTTTACCAAAAAACACACAAAAAGCTGATCAATTCAAATCAAAACCAAAACAGAAAGCAAACGAAAGATGCAAACAAAAGAAATATTTACATACTATACAAGGGTAGTTATCAAGCAAAGTATCTTTTCAGGGCTTGGCCATTCACCGGATAGGTGTCAAGCTACCCTTCAAGATTCTGTAATCGAAAGGAACTAGGACCCAACTTTTCAGCAATTAAAAATGGCCCAAGCCATAAG